>DF364263.1:1185-18645 GCA_000787875.1 Solanum virginianum | reverse complement strand
CGATTTATTCATTTGTGACCCAAATCCGACCCATTTTACAAAATTTAATCTTATCCTTTCATTTATTTTGATCCAAGGGCGCATATTAAAAGATCTCCATTATTCCTATTTTGCACCTAAGACCCTAAAGACATTTTTCATTTTTTCAAGGAGGCAGTCAACCCTTTCTCTCTCATCGCCGCCTCTCTCTCCGGCGAAACCACCGGCATCCGCCGCCCCCAACTCTGTTTGCCGATCTCCTCTCTCATCTCCACCGGATCCGGGAACTACATCAAATGCCGCCCCTTCTCCTGTCTCCGGTGAGACAACCGCCTCCCATCTCCGGCGAAAACCACCCCAAAACATCTCCCTTTGTCACCCTCCCTCCCTTTTAAAACTTGCTGTTGTTCTCTGATTATTTCTTGGGCGCTGATATTGATAAAGTTGGTATATAATTCTTCGAATCGTTACAATTCCTATGAGAGCTTTGTTGAAAGGTTTGTGATTATATATTTTTTTTACGTGTTCAAGTTGGAATTTAGCCTCTAGTTCAGTGATTGTGATAATGTTGAGTAATTCTCTCAATTTTTGATTTGATTAGTGATCCTTATTTAGTTGAATGATAACTCATTCTGCCTCTTTATTTATGGTAAATTAATCCTAGTGTAATTAGTGAATATATTGCTCCTCTTTTATTGTTGATTGATTGGATTCCTCCTTTCCGTGAATGGAAGTGGTCTTATTTACTTTTGGACAAAATCAATGTTAATTGATTTGCATTATTCATGGTAAGCTTAAATTGATTCGTTTGCCTTTATTCTCCTTTCCTCTTTAACTTGGCTCACAGTCCATTTTTCATTCTTAATAAAAAGAGTGGATACTACTTTCATCTCACAACTTTATATTCTACTATTTTCATACTTCTTGCTGGACACATTGGCGTATTTCACATCCTGCATCTCTACTATTGTTTGTTCCAAATCCCTTGACTCAACTATGTGATAGGGTATACATTGGCGTATTTCACATCCTGCATCTCTACTATTGTTTGTTCCAAATCCCCTTGACACAAGCATTGCTTGAGATTCTTGTGAACTTGAGGTGTCAAAGGGTGATTCTAAAATTTTTGTCTTTAATCTCCTATGTATTCTTCTCTTTATCATTCTCTATTCTTAAAAATCATAATGTTTTGGTAGTCTTTGTCTGTGTTTTAGCAGGATCTTGACATGTTATAAAAAAGTTTAAATGTCATTTCATATAGATATAATGCCTATAGGATTTTTTGCACATTAATGTTTTAAAAAATAAAGTTTACATGTTGCGTAGTGTAAAATAAGTCCAAAAGCTGGTTATTTCATGAGTAAAATAAAATAAAATTAAGTTTCACAAGTTCAAGTGATTTTCGACATCTAATAATTTAAAAATTTGCTTATAAGATTTTATTTCCTAAGTCACTTTTCTGTGCTTATAGAAAACAACGCATGAGATTTGATATTTTTAAAACATTATTTTCTTATTAAGTTCATTTTCTCTAAAGAACAAAATTCTAAATTATTAACTTTGTCACGATGCATTCTTCTTTAATGTCCTTGTATGTAATTTGTGACACACTTAGCACGTCACACTTGTCACAATTATATGTGTTTTCAAGCATGTTATTTAGATGAGAGGCTTATTTGGGATTTATGTGCTATTTGCTCGTCCAACATGTTTTACTATGACGTTGAGTCTAATAGGGACGCTAGGCACATTAAGAAAGCGTTAGATTTTTTTTTTCATTTTTAGTGCGCCTTTAGAATTAATAATAAATCAACGTAGGAGGGGGATAGGGGTATATAGGACCCTTTAAACTTGAGCTTTAATAGGACAAAATCTTAGTTTTTGTCCTTAGGCTTAATAAAGCCATGAGAGCTAAATGATATTTTTGTCTTTCGAAATAAAAGCCAAGTAAACTGATTCGAGTGGAGACTAAAGCACTTACTTTAATCTTTCTCTCTCTTGTTTAATTGCATGGAGGTAGTTAGATTTATTTGTTGTCTTTACTTGCTCTTGATTGTTTAATTTCTCACTTAGAATTAATTAGGATTAATTTTAAAATTAAGAGATTATTTGTAACCCCCCACATAAATAAGAGATACAGTCGTGATTCACATTTGTGGACCTCGAGGGGTGCCTAAAATCTTACTCTCGAGGTAACTTGAACTCTTACCCATTCTCTGGTTGACTTGACCCTTCGATTGGATTTAGACTTACAATGGTGTCCTAATGCACCCAATCATTAGGTGGCGACTCTTCAATCAATTTCAAATTTTTGAATCCCAAAAGAGTCTTTACCACGACGTCGTTCAGGTTCCCGTTTCTTTGCGAAAAAAATGAGGCGCGACAGAATATACTAATATGTAAAATAGCTCAAGAATATAAAGCTCAACTCACTCACCTCAACTCAAACAACTCACAACTCATCTCAATAAATAAACAAGTTTAGAGGAAATCATGCTTTTTTAAATAGACCCAATTTAGAAATATTATGCTCAATCAGTATTTGCTTAGGAGTTTCTCTTAATCGGCATCCAATCCCACCACCTTTAGTTTGGTGATGCACAACAAAGGCGACGTTGTTGCCACGCCCGTCCTAAACTTTCCAAGGTAAAGAATGATCAGCTCTCTCATGGATCCATAATAAATGTCCATCTTTTGGGACAAGAGTCACCAGAACGTGCTGCACGACTATCCTACGCTGGCAACGTACTTTTGTGGGTTAGAGTAGTTATTTACTCACGCCCAGCTCGGTGCTCAATACTCCTCGCAAGACTAAAACATGCTCATCTCATCAATCAACTCAAATTTGAACCTCATTAGGTTTCCTCAACTTAGATCATCTCAGTTTCTCATCAATCAGTCAATCAAGGAAATCAATTAGACTCAAATTGGACTCAAACGGTCATTCAGACTTACTCAATTGGATTCATCATGTAATGCAAGTAAAATATATAAAAATACATATGATTAAAGTGCAACATGTTTTTCATGCTCAATTATGCTCAAGATACTCAACTCAGGTAATTACACTCAAGCCTCAACTCATTCCATGTATAGAATTTCATAAAAGTCATGTAATTTAAGGTTCATGCTATCAAGTATAGAATTATACCTCAATTTCATATCAGTAGTTATGCAATGCAATAAGTACCTCATATGAATTTATAATAAATACAGTAATTTCGGTATTTGGATGATAGTATCTCCCAAATCTCGACTCTTATTCTCAATTTTGACTCAACTATGTGATAGGGTATGTGGACGAACGTAATTCAATCCTTTAGTAAGCCTTGCATACCTGGAAATAAAAGAAGCAATCAAACTTCAGTTGATCCTTGCATTTGAACTTGAAACCCTCTCTTTTCTTCCTCCTCTTGTGCTCTCAAGAAGTCCTAAGCATGAATGAAAGGTGAAAATTCACTTAGGGTCTTATTTTAGGACTTTAATTAAGTCTAAAACGTCCAAGGATTAGATTAAAAAGGGACGGAATAGATAAAAATACCCTTCTTAAACACTGCCGACAAGATCTACGTGACCATGTCTACGGGCCGTAGATCTTTTTACGGACCGCAGATGGCCTCTTGTAGGTAAGGTCTCCAAAAGTTTGAGTTACTAGAATTTGGCATGGGATCTACAAAACCTCTTCTATGGGCCGTAATTATTTTTACGGGCCGTCTGATAACTCGTAACTCAATATACTGAAAAGTTGCTTTCTAGATCACCAACTCACGAAACCTAATCTACGGACTATGGATTTTTATACAGGCGGTATATTGTCTCGTACATGGGCCTCAGGCTTAGAAATTTCACCAAGTCACTTGGGGATCTACGAGGCCTCATCTACGGGCCGTAGATGGCCCTTATGGTTTCTCTTCCAGTAATTTTTCTCCGTCATTTTCTCAGTTTTCTCTATGTATCTACTCAGACTAGTACAAAGAATTAGGAGGTGTTACATTCTAGAATTCAAAATTTTATCAAGTTTACTGCCTATCTACGAGAGCTATTTACGACTCGTAAGCCCAACCATGAGCCATAGATGGGCTCGAACTTACATACCCAAAACCTAATTCCTGCACCTTTTTCAATTTCTAACTTTTCAACGTTCGGAGTATTACAACATCAATATGTCATCCATAAGCCAAGCATGCTAGACACCCTGCCCCACTATTTTCCGAGCCCCAATATAAGAAATGACCTTAGATTGCTTAAACTTGTACACCCCTTCCCACTCTAATCTTTCCCTACTCGAGAGCTCTAGAGTTATAAGTTTAGCATTACAATTAAGCACAACATGATAGGGAAAACCAAGTCATGCCTAAGATCATGTCGAAATCAGTCATATCCAAAATCACTAAATTAGACCAAGTCTAGAATCCCATAAACAAAACAGAAAAAACACGATAGACATTGGTGACAACAGACTCTCCACTGGAGCGAAAATAGGGATGTGGGTGTCTAGCATATCACAAATTACATCCAACCCCAAGGTAAACTTTACTAACATACAAGAATAAGTAGAGCTTGGATCAAACAAATAGTGGTCATCCACTTGCAGACAAAAATAGTACATGTGATCACAACATCATATGCCTCAACCTCTATCCTACCTAAAAAAAGATATAACTGAGCCCGATCATTATGGAAGGGAACCTTTTTACCTATCTGCACTGCTTCTCTGCCTACACTATCATTACCTTAACCTCCATGGCCTCTCTAACTCCCTCCTCATCCATCTTGTAGAAGTCCTCTATTTTTGTTACATTCATTTATCAATATTACAACTTTAGTTTCCTATTGTACGGGTCAGTTATACAAAGGTGGGAATACTTCCTCATCATATACCCTGGCTTTTCATAATTATAACAACTGTGATCAATAGAAGGCCGAGTACCTAGGCTGAAAGTCACTCTCTGACCCTCTTATGCAATAGCTATTGTGAAGTCTCAGAGTGCCCACTTGTGGAAGCAGGCATGATTGACTGAATTGGACGAGCTGTAATGACCGACCTACTTGAACCTCTAGAGTAAGAACCTTAAAAATTATCAGCATTCTTATGTCATCTTGGCAAATGCCTTGGCCTGCCCAGCTGCCCAACTTCCTCACTCCCTCTACCTTCTTCACAACAAATCTAATGTTCTTCTACTATTCTCTAACTATGTAGCATATCTAGACAAGGCATGAAACTTAGCCTCGTAAGTGGCTACAATCATGTAACCTTCTCAGTTCCATAAACTCATCCTTCTTGCAATTTCTCAGAGTCTGGAGCACATACTCTTTCAATAATAAAGCATGAAATTGAGCCCAAGTAAATGGTGGTAAATTGGCAATCGACACTCCATAACAAATTGGCAGCACCTTAAAGCTGAAAATTCACAAATTTAACCCTATGTTGATGTACAATGCACAACTTATAGAGCCTCTCATAGAAATCTAGGGTGAACTCATACGCATCCTCACTCGCTGAGCCCTGAAATATTAGAGGTTTTTGCTTTAAAACCTTATCAATATCTCATGCCTAGTGCAAGTCATCACCGAGCCTAAAAAGAGATCGAAGAGTGCATATTACCTATTATTCCATCCATAGTAGGAGCCACAACTACTACGAGATGAGGGGCTGGAGCTAGAGCCAAGGGTACAACGAGAGTAACTCTAGAACAAATCAAACTAGAATGAAAATTTAATACCTATTGTGCAATGGATGGGTCCAAAGGGGAACGCTTAGCATTTCCAACCTATGCATTTTTCTCAACCTGTCAACTCCTCCGTTGAATTGTTGGTGGGAGCTGCTGGTCTGAGACCATTACTATGCATATTAGCCATCTACCGAAAGAAGCGTGAAAGAGGTTAAATATCAATTTGAATCACCAAATATTAATTGAAATCAAGTCATAGCACGAAAAGAAAAGAGAGGGAAAAATATAAGAGAGATTTCGTAAAGTCCTATAGCCTCTTGAAGAAAAGTAAAAGCATATTCGTACTATTTCGCAAGACTCTAGAAGACTTATTTTGGTACAACACGATCAATGAACCTAGGCATGGTTACCAATTTTATCATTATCCCAAATAGACCTTGAGTGGCATCCACACTAACCTTTTTGGTGGGAGAACCAATACTACAACCTAACAAAATAATCTAACAAGAACTAGGCATCTAAAAATATGAAAGCAATTTTAAATAAGTCAAAAAGCGAGTTACCATAACTCAATAGAAATAAGTTAAGCAATGCGGGAAGTACTCTGTAGAATCTAAAAGTTATCATACCAAAACTCTATCTAGGCGTTTAACATAAAAGGATATAATCCTAAGAGTTCATAGTAAAATAAAGTCTAAATATCTGAGTTCGAGAAACAATGGACTAAGAAAAATAAAGGAATTCATAATAGACCTAAATGAGTTGGCTCACCCTTGAATTCTAAATCAATAGTCTGCTAACTGATGCCTCTCAATAGCCTTCTGAAAATTCCCTCTACTCAACAAAGAAAGATCAAGTGTAGTATCAGTACACATAACAACAGTGCACTAGTAGGATCATGCAGCTATTTTAATAAGTGAAATATATAACAAGCAACTATGACTTAGTAAACCACACATATACAGAAAGAGTACAATTTCACAATTCATGCTCAATATACTAATTTCACAGTTACTAAGTCTCAATGAAACAATCAATAATAGTCTTTTTATAGGATTAACACTCAAACTGTTAGTGTGTCGGGGGACACCTAATCTAACAGTTAGTGTGTTGGAACGTGACACCTGATCCAATAATAATAAGTATGCTAATGTGATATCTAATTCAAATAATATGCCAGAACTTGACATCCGGTCCAATAATATATTGAAGCATGAGATTCGATCCATAAATACAATCACAATCACAAATACAACCACAATGACTAATTCACACGTTGCCATGTTTAAGTAATAGATTTATTGTATGCAATTTGATCATGATTAGTCATTTACTAGGTTTATTCCATCTTTCCTATTCATGTACATGTAAGTAATGCTATCACATAGTTAATAAGAATATAAAACACAAACGGGGAATCAATAACCATCACCTACCTCGACACAAATATTGGAGCCTTTCAAAGAATAAGAGTTTTCTCCTTGTTCGATGCTTTGGCTCGTTCTTGATCTATGAACAACCAAGAAATACAATAATAATAAAAAAGGCCTAATTATCCAAATTATATCAAAACTCTAACCATTGACCACTTTCTATGATCATTCCTCCATCTAGAGTTTTTCCCCCATCATTTATTGCAGGCCAAGATCTTCCCCTATGAGAACTTTCCTAGATTCTAAGATCTAGAAATTAATTAATGAGTTAGAGGAATGATTACCTTATCTTTAACTATGAAATAAGTAGAAAATGAAGAAAATAAGCCCTAAGATATAGCTAGTCTCTCAAGGACAAAGTGGGAGAAATAAAAATAAATTTGGAATTTTTCAGACTTCAATTCATAATTGTCCCGCCATGGCGGCCACTTATTCTGCCATGAAGGCATTGCTATAGTGGGATCTGACATATCGTGGTGGGTTGCACGGAGACAGAAACTTCATAACTCACGTCCTAAGTCCCCATTTTATAGCACGCCCTCAAAACATGACTATCAATCACTTACTCTTTACAACAAGATCAATTCCAGGAGTTCTTCTCGCTGGAATTCAATTCTGTAAAATCGCATAGGCTCCTTATTGTCTTAGCTATAAACTCAACAGATCAAATCCAAAAATTAATCCCTAATCCATTATCGGATTACCCAAGAATTCAATTCCATAGTCTGAAGTTTAAACTATAACAATTAAACTTCATTACAATGGCCTGATGTTTCCCTGTATAGCTTCTTCTTAGCATTGCAATAATTTGCTTTGTTGCTGCAGTTGGTTATATCTTGGTTATAATTGCTTTCTCTTATTCTTCTTTTCTATCTTTTCTCTTTTTCGTATTAAAGATGTTAAATTCTATTTATTTCTCCCTTTAGACCGTTGATTGTCATGTTTCTGTAATTTGTAATCAGAGAAGATAAATCCAATCATATATTCTGAAATTACATTTTTAGAAACTAGGAGTTGAAACCATTTCATCGTAGTGCTTTTTGACAATCCATATCCTTAAGAGCTGCATAGATTTCCTCCTTGCTCTCATATGATATTAACAATAGTTGTTGATTCATGTTTAATCTATGTCCTTCCTCCATTACCTCTTATGGTACAACAAACAGGTGTTGTGATGTTGAATCCAACAAAACACGACAACATTGAGGCGATTTCAGCTTCACTTCATCCTCAGTTTGTGCCATATCCCCGAAAGTGGTATTCAATATTTTTATTTGATAAAATTTACTTTTTATTATTTCAAAATATAGGATATTCAAGTTATCCCTATGACAGAAAGTTTGAAGTATCTGGAGTCTCTAATTAAAGAAAATGTGGAGATCGATAATAATGTCACACATCGTATTGGTATAATATGGATGAAGTGGTGGCTTGCATCTAGCGTTTTCTGTAACAAAAAGATACAACCAAAACTTAAAAGTAAGTTTTATAGAGTAGTAATTAGACTAGCTTTGCTGTATAAGCTAAAGTCTTGGCCAGTCAAAAACTCTCATGTTCAAAAGATGCAAGTAGCAGAAATGAGTATTTGCAGATGGATGTGTGGACAATCTAGGAATGATAGTATTAAATGTGAGGATTTCGGGATAAAGTGGGGGTGTCCTCCGTGATAGATAAGATGAGGGAAGTTCAGAGGCTGAGATGAATTTTGGACATGTGAAGTGCAAATGTGCGTTAAGAGGTGTGAGAGGTTGGATATAGTGTATTCAAGAAGAGGCATATGTAGGCCAAAGAAGTGGTCAAGAGATGTGATTAGGAATGATATAACATATCTGTAGTTTATCGAGGACACAATCTTAGATAGAAGGTCGGAGTTCACGTATAAGGGTAGACGGTTAGTAGGTATTTGAAAGATGTTCTTATTACTAGCCTATCCATATCTTTGGTTGGGTAGAGCTCCAAGTCAGTTGTATTATTAGCATATTCATGTAGCCTTTGATTTTGGATTTTTGATTATCATCTAGGATTTACTATTTTTAGGTGATTGCTCCTTGTTAGTGTTCATTGCATATATGTTCTGCAGTATTTTGCTATTAGCGGTCATATTTTTCTTTTTATTATTGAATTGCTTTGCTTGAGTTGAGGACCTTTCGAAAATAATCTCTTTACCTTGGTGAGGCAGTGGTAAGATCTACATACGCTCTAGTCTCCTCATTTGTTGCTTGGATTTTCTTTCTAACTCCCGATAAATATTCAGAGATCTATTCACATTAAAACTCTAAATGATAGTATTTCAAGTGCGAGATTATTACATTAATTTCTGAGAAAAAATTATTTTACATCTGCAACTTCGATCCTTCAAACCCAAGCTATATATTTTTATTTGTTTATTTTACTATTTTCACGGAACAAATTTGCAATTTTCAGTTCCAAACAAGATACAATGTCTGAACTCTAGAAAGCTGAATGCAATTTTAATAGCTATTAAAGAACACAAATTTCACATGATCAACTTATACAATTATAACATTTCTGAATTGTAAAAAACTCTTTATCAATTTGTATGATGCTAATCTAAGTTGCTTGGATACTCCAAAAATGTGCGGTATATGTGTTGGATCCTTCAATAATAGAGTACTCTGAAGGATTTGACACACACCTATACTTTTTATATGACATTTTTGAAAAGTTCGAGTAACATTTATGCTAACTAGAAGTATTGATGTGTTTTTAATGTCTATCTAGTGAAATTAAGAACTTGCTGTATAATGCTATCGAAGGCGAGGCATATAAAAGAAAACTAACAAAGTCAAACAGACAATAGTCAGCCTTTTGTGAATGAATATTAATTAATGTTTCAAATGAAAGAAAAAAAATTCTTGAAAGCATGTTTGCCTGTTTGAGTAAAATTATTGAAAACCTCAAGGCATCTGATAAAACTTATCTCATGATAGATTATATAAAGGGAGTTCAAGAAGAAATTAATGAATTGCAAATACAATTCAATGGCACGTGAAATCATCCAACTAAATCCCAATTAGATCTAACTAGCAAATTGACATCCATAAATAAATTAACTGGTAAAGACTCTACTGGTGACAAACCTACCTCCAACAAGATCTATTACAAATTTCTCACTAATAATCTATTACAATTCATGTTTTCAAGTTCAATCACACAAAGGGTGGTAGGTTATATGCAACATTCAATTAGGGTTCATATGAAATAATGTATAACCAGTTACTTTAAATACTTGACTCATAATCACGTCTATGTATGTAGTAATATGCAAGAATTTATTAGAATTTAAGAACATTTCAAAGAACTCAGTTGTGGTGAATTCAAAGACTCAAGCTAGACCATTAATTCTATTGAGCAGGGGAATATGACATGTAGACGAACTCAATCCACGTTTCAGTTAGCCTTATATGCCAGGAACAAAGATTAGAATAATCAATCTTAGAAGAT
Source organism: Solanum virginianum (assembly GCA_000787875.1). Lineage (NCBI taxonomy): Eukaryota > Viridiplantae > Streptophyta > Magnoliopsida > Solanales > Solanaceae > Solanum > Solanum virginianum. The sequence continues at coordinate 8,096 of DF364263.1, read as the reverse complement.
TTGACTTGATTCTCTGAACCCTAGCTTTCTCTTTTTTCCTTAACCCTAGTTTTCAAAGTCCTAACGTGTAAATGATGGAAAAATTACACTTAGAAACTGATATGAGGTCAAGTTCAACCTTAAAAAAAATGGAGCTTAAGTATAGGAGAGGTGGAAAAAAGATCGAAATGCAGCTCATTAAAAATTGTCATCCGATACCGTGATGGAGCTAGTCCATGATACGGACTTGTTCCATTTGAGTTCATTTTCCAATTTAACTGTGGCACCCCATAACTCTATCCTCAAATATACCTATGTTTCAAGCTTCATTCTTATATGTGGGAAGTGTATTAGGGTCATAAGAGACCTCTAGTACTTAGTCGAGTTCAAAACTTTCCTATAAATTGAGTTTCTGGTGTTGGATTATGCAAGGTGAACTTTAAATGATCATAACTCTTAGCACACATAGAATTAGATGTCCCATGACTTACCAAATAAAAACTCTTTGAATTAACTTTCCAAGCAACTGGTTCCACCTCATTTGGAGTTTGGAGTCAAAAGTTATTGCCGTTTTACTGGATACTGTCAAGTGCAGAGTTGTTCTATGAAACCCCTTTACGGGCCGTAAAATGAATTAGGGCCCGTCTGGTGATTCGTGGAGAAAGTTCCTGAAAGTTAAATTTTTGGTTCTAGACTTTATGAACCCATCTACGGATCGTAAAATGGGCTCGTAAAGGTGAACCAGAGACCCCGAAATTAGGCCAAAACTTTATGGAAGGGTCCCTATGGGCCGTGGAACTTTCTAGGGGCCATAAATGGGCCTGTACACGACTTTTGAAAGCTTTCTAAGAAAGGTTAATTTGGTATTTTCCCACCCTTTCTAAGCCCCAGATTGACATTTTTACACTTAGATAAAACCCTAAACATATCAGATTAATCTTTTTATGCTAAAACATTCTCTCAAACATAGAAGCAAGATTTCAAGAGAGAAAAAGGCTAGGGTTTGAAGGAAAACTTGAGAATGCTTCCAAGCTACTTCATGGTTCAAAACCTCCAGGTATGTAAGGCTAATCAAAACATGGATTCTGTTCTTCCATGTGCCCTATAATCTGGATTGATGGTGATGTGAGTAAATTGAGTCTCCAATGAATGGTTCTTGAAGGTTTTTCATAAATTCTTATGCATATCTATAAAATTTTGCATGAATTACCATTTTTCTGAATTAAATGCTTGAATTATACTATTTTGCCATACTACATGAACCCTAGCATGATTTCTTATTATTTTCATATGTTTTACTTACATAAGCATGCATGAACATAATTGAGCCTAAATATTATATGGAATCCCTAAATGCTTTAATTTTCCATTTGTTCTCTTAAATGTCATGAGTTAGAACAATGCTCCATTGAGGCCTTATGAGTCAAGAACTGAACCTTAAAATGATGTAACCAAGGGGTTCATAGTTGATCTGATGAGTTGAGTTGATAAATGTCCAATGAGACTAGATGAATGAGTTAACCATAAGATTGATATATTATGAGCATATTGAGTCTTGGGAGGAGTATTGAGCACCGAATTGAGTAAGGGTAAGTCTAGCTCGAACTCAATAACTATGTGGCCAGCATAAGAGAGGATTGAACCGTAAAACCAGATGTTTCCCATTGTCCCAAAATAAAGACTTGATGCTACTAATTTTGAATCCATTGATGGGATGTCCTATACCCTCGACAAGGTATAGGATGGATGTGGCAACAATATAGCTTCATTGTATCATTACCGGCTCATAAGTGATGGTTGTTGGTTAGAGAAACTCCCAAATGGCCTTGATAGTACTCTGAGTGGATGATGAGACGTAGATGATAGATGAGTAGTCATTGTCTAAATTGCATTCTTACTTTATACTCTTGACATGATGATTGACTTTCCTATTTCTTGAGTTGTACTATTTGAGTTGATGTTATTCTTCCTTTATATGTTTCTTTCTGTCATTTTACATACTCGTACATTCCACGTACTGATGTCCATTTGAGCCTGCATCTTTTCATGATGCAGAGACAGGTACTAGTGGTCCTCAGTAGGTGCCTCATTGAGGACCTACTTGCTTTCAGTTGATTGGTGAGCCTACCCTACTCTTAGAGGACATTATGTTTCTATTCTAGCTTTGAGTTTAGACGTACTTTATTCTATTTAGAGGTAGTCATAGGTTTGTCGTTGGCACCATTTAGTCAGATGTTTTATTTCATGGAGTTCAGATCAGAATTTTAAGATTTTATAGAAGGAAAAGTTGTTCAAAACAACGAAATGAGTCAAATGATGAAATCTCGAAATAAAAAGTGGGTGAAGAACGGCCGTCCACCGACTTTTTTGGCCTATATAGATTCGAACATTCTTGTCATTTTCAGCATCAAAAATTGGATTTTCTCCCTCTTTTCTTTTATTTTCTTACTGGTTTTATACATTACAAATATTAAAAATCAGTTTCAGGTCGAGTTAGAAGTGTCCGAGTCATTTTCGGGTCCAGTTGGACTTTATCGGCTATTTTACTCTAGTAAGTTGCTCCTACTTATATCTATCTTTATTTTAAGATAATTCTATATATGAGATTATTTTTAAATACTTTATTATGTAAAGAGTGCCTATTTCGAGTTATAAAGTTGTACGTAAATGATAATATTCATATGTCACTTTATTTACATAAGATTTGGAAATGAGATAATGTTTGATAAGTCCTATATTAAATTGAGACTTTTTACATGTATTCTCTTGATGATATAGAAATTACTGGTTGCATTATTATTATAACATGGAACTAAGACTGTATACTTGATAAGCATTAATATGAGCTTATGGATTATTACGTAAACTAAGTTGAGTCTATGGATAATTGATGAATTGAGAAAACTTGAGTATTGTTAAGCATAAAAACATGTTGAACCTGAGTATTTATATTATTATGAATAACTTATCTATATTGCATGATGAGTCAAATTGAGAGAGTCTAAATGACCATTTGAGTCGAGTCGAGTTGGAGAGATTCTATTAAATGAATCTTGAGTTGAGATTATATTGATTGAATTGATGAGTACTTGAGATGAGTTGAGATAACTCAATGAGGTTGTGTTTTGAGTTGAGTATTGAGGATCGAGTTAAATGATGAGTTGAACATATTTTAGTCTTGAGAGGAGTATCGAGCACCGAGCGGGGAGCAAGTATACTTTTACTTTACCCACAGAACTATGTCACCAGTATAAGATAGTCGTACAGCTCATTCTGGCGGCTCTTGTCCTACAAGTGGACACTTATTATGAATCCATGAGGCAGAGTTGATGCATCCTTTTTCGTGACAAGTTAAGGACGGGCAAGACAACGATGCCATATTCGTTGTCCATCACCTAATTATAGGTGGTGGGAGGTATGTCGGTTAAGAGAAACTCCCAAGCAACATTTATTGAGCATAAGGTTTTAAAGTGAATTTACTTTTTAATATATATATATATATATATGTGTGTGTGTGTGTTGAAATGCATGAAATGTTTTTAACTTGCATATACTGAGGTGAGCATGAGTCGATGAGATGAAGTAAGTAATTTAAACCTTTACTTTTGAGCCGTTGACTTACCAGTATATTCTATGTACTGACATTCATTTGGGCCTGCATCATTAGGTGATAGAGGACTTCAACCGGTACATCACTGAGATCCAGATCAGTACACTTCAGAGTTGGTGAGCTCTCCTACATTTCGAAGAAACCCTTTTTATCTTCTTACTTTTATTAAGTATTTTATTGATTTGAGATGTCTATGGCCTGTCATGGCACCGTCTGGACTGTTGGTAGAGGCTTCATAGATATTGAGTGAGTGATTTACTAAGAGTATTGTATAATTTTCAAACTTATTCCTTTGAAACTATGATTTTCATTAATAATATTATATTCATTTGAGTTATTTTCTTTCGCTATTGAGTACGATGTGACGATGAGGCCAAGTGGTTCACTCAGAGGCTAGCAATAGTCTATAAGTGCCAGCCACACCAAGGGTACCCTCTCGGGGCATGACATGTTTAACCTCTGACCCTTTTATTATCAATTGTCATTGCTTCTTATTGAGTATTCTTAATTATTGATGTCTTTCGCTACTAGAATGTGATTGAGCAAATGTGATGAGGCCGAGTGGTTTGTTTGGGGACTAGCGATAGTCTCTGAATGCCGTTCATGCCAAAGGTATCCTCCTAGGGCGTGACATTAACACATGATTAAATCACATTTAGTAAATGCTTTTTATGTATAAAGGGTAAATATGAGCTATGGTGGGGCAAATTCGTGATGTCGTGCACTCTTTTGGTTAAGCAATTTTATGTCAAAAAATTATCTTTCGAATTCCTTGTCCAAAAGTTCTATCGAAACTATTTTTGTATATGTTTTGAACTCTTTTGATATCTCAACTTAGTCTTAGTTCAAATGGCTATGGACGATAGAAGTTTTGGAGTGTCACAAGGAAGAAATCTTTAGATTCTCCTAACCTAGAAAAGAGAATAAGGTTTTCTATACAATACTTGCCTACCCAAGTATTGTGAGAGTTCGACTGTGAATTTGAAATCATTGTAGATGACCGTATAACTGCAATCTAATGTGTGGATTCACTTGAAGGTGTATGTTTATGCTTCAAGAGGTATTTATCCAAGTTTATGTGTTCTAGCATGGTTGCGTGTGTTCTACCACAAACATATAGGTTATCTATTGTTAACGTAAGTAGTAAGATTTTGGTATGCTTCGGGTATGCAGATAATTTTCCAATAGACCAATGTCAATATTTGAGAAAGATGAGTTAGGGATGGAGTTTTGATAATTTGTTAGATTACAGAGGGTGATTGTTAGGCTAATTGGACTTTTAATTTGATTCCCGAGACTTTTAAATAAATTACGAGTTATTGCTTAAAATTTTGAAAGTTTACTAGGTAAGAGTTTACTTCAATCAATATTTAGTTTAGATTATACACAAATCAGTGCTTTGATGATTTTAATAAATTTAAAATATTGCTTCCAATCTAGTAGCACATTAGGCTTGTTTTTATAGAGTTCCTACATTTGGAGGGTCCATCCGAGAATCTGAGATTTGTTTGAGATTGTTGATTTTCTGATCTAACGCAGGGTTATTTTTGATCTAATGGCTTGATTTGAACAGAAAATTCTATTTTTTTCCTTGTGGGAATGGGTTTGACTTTTGAATTAATGTTCTGGACCCAATAGAAGTGTGCAATATGGTTGTCTACAAACTCCTATACTTATGTAGATATGTATTTGATCAGATTGAGTATTTTTGGAGACTTTGAGGTAGGGTAAAGTCAATTTTTACCTGACACCAAGTCAAGACTTTTTTTTACACACTTTTCGAAGTGTTATTGTGTTGATTGATTGTGTTTATGCGAGAAATGGATCATGAGGTCCCATTAGGTGAGATGCCGAGCACTTATATCAATACTAGTGTTATGTCATGGGTAAGTAAGATCAATTTTTTTTGTTGGACAATGTAATTGTGCAAGTCAGATCTAGTTATAGCATTAGTGAAAATACTTGTGTTGCTCACTAATTTGTGCCCAGATGTGTGATAATGGAAAGTTAGCATACATAATTTCTATTTGTTCATGCATTCACTATTATCACTGTGTTGTTGATTTTCTTGAGTCTTAAATATGGGTCAGTCAATGATGTATCTGAGACTTATAGTTGTATTTGAAATATTTAGAGGCTTGTATTACTGACTCTAGATTTTTGGAGAAGTCCTACTTAGTTATTTTTTTTTTTTTGAATTTTATGAAAATTTTATGACTTCGGTTGATGTAAAAGTCTTATTTCTGCATCATTATTTTTGTTCTTTTTATGCACTGGTTGAGGTAAACATCAGGGGATTGAGGTAGGTGCGATTAGTTTTCTCAAGATTTTGAGTTGCGACATTGAGTTTAGTGAAAGAGTGTACGTAAATCTTACATATGTGGATCATGATTCTTTGAGTACGTTTTTCATAGTCAAAGAGGTTAAATAGACCTACGGTCTATTTACTCTTAAGGACAATGTTGCTTTCACCTCATCATTTGACATGAAGATCTAATAATGAAGAGCTGAAATGGATGGCTTAACATGCGACATCATTTGAAAAATGATGGATGGCTTAACATGCGACATCATTTGAAAAATGACACCAAACAGTGCCTCTAGAAAAATTGGCTCATCATTTGTAGCCCAATTGAATGAATTAGTCTAATAACTGAACTTTTAACTAAATCCATATTTATTGGATTTGGATCATTAGTTATATTAACACAATATTTATTTGTACCAATATATCTTGACTATAGTTCAAATCTTTTTAAGATTTAGATTTAACAAAATGTTGCCATACATAATACTGTAAAAAAGATTTAATGATACTACATAGTCTCAACAAAAAACTAAAATGTTCACTTGAGAAAACAACTGTCTCTTCAAAGAGCCCTAGATTACATTGGATCAAGTTGAAGAATCATTAGGAAACTTTGCTATATATGGGAATTGGAGACTCGATGCTACTTGCATATGAAGGTGCAAGGTAAGATGATGATAAATTCTTAAAAAGTAAGTCAATTGTCAAAAAATCAATTTTCCCAGGAACTTTGTCCACCAAAGGAGCAAGAAAATGATTGTTCACTTTTAGACGAAAGTCAATTTCTTTGACAATGTCTCAATTTTCATTTTTGAATGAAAGTTAGTTTCTAAAAAAAATCATCAAAGCACTTATTAAATAATATAATTTTTCATCGTATATAAACATAAAATATAATCCAAATATTTTGATTTAAAAATTTATATTAAATTTAGATAATATATATAATAAAACATAGAATAAGTATAACATCAAATTTTATATCAAGATGAAAATTCTAATTCCGATATCTGA
>DF364264.1:19057-30872 GCA_000787875.1 Solanum virginianum | reverse complement strand
ATATTCTAACTTTAATCATTTTCGGTGGTCAATATACTCCAAAAACATACATATATACTCATATGCTCAATTACGTAAAATTCTCAAATCATATCATTTAGCTTCATTGAAATTTAACTCAAAATCTCAAACTCATCCCAAATTATCTCCTCTTTAAATTAAAGAAAAAAAACACTCTCAAGATTACTCATATACCGCTAAAACGCTTTTCTCAAAATGTCAGTTAATTCAATACTCAAATTTGTTTAAACTTAATGGTCATGATAATTCAAAACTCAATAAATATGCATATACTCATTTTGAAATCATACTTTATTCAATGCATAAAAATCATCAATCTCAACTCAAAACAATGCATAGTAAAGTCATGATCATTAACTCAAATAGGGTTCACGGGAAAGTGGCCACAAACAAAAATTCCAATAAATTGATAATTATAAATGATAATAATCTCAATGAGAATTTTAGAAAACTTAATAAAAGAAGAAATAACTCATTCGGGATTCAATAATGAGGATAAAACTCAACTCGAACAAATTACAATGAAATCTAGGTGTTGCGTGCATGGAAGAACTTGATTTAATGTTGTACATACTTGAAAGATTAAAATATTACTCAAAATTAAAAGACCTTAGTAGAATACTTTGAATCCTATTGTTCTCTCCTCTTGGATTCGCTCTTCAAGTATTCTAAGTAATTATGAGAGTATGATACTATTGGATACTATTAAGGAGTTGATTCTAATCTTAAAAAATCTAGGGTTTAATTAGAAAAGGATGACAAAAGAATAAATAACCCTCCTTAAAACTGACAATAAGAACTACAGAACCGCGTATATAGGTCATAGTCCTGTCTACGGCTCGTAGACTAACTTTAATGATTCTTGAGAAAAGTCAGGCCTTGGTCTTCGACCAGTCTTCTATAGGTCACAGACCCATTGATGGGTCATACATTAGCCTTTTTCTATTGATGGTCATCGAAATTCAGAGGTTGTGAATTTGGGCCTTAAGCTACAAAACATCAACTATGAGTTGTGCTCAAGAATACAGGCCATAGAATCCACTGACTCAAATGGAGGATTGAACTATAATACCTGGTCTACAGGTTATAGAATATTTTATGGCTTGTTGACTTGTTTTCATGAAAATCAGATAAGTTTTTCTACTCTCAGTATCTCATCTATGGACCCTCATCTATGATCGGTAAAAGCATTGATGAACTATAGATTCCATCTGTGGATTGAGTCCACAAAGTCTAAAAATACTTTTAAGTGTAGAAGGGAACCACCAGATCTATCTGTGGAATGTAGAACCTTTTATGGGTAATAGAAGTCTCCTCTTGGTCTCTAACAATGACAACTTCTTTCTAAACTTTTCCAAGACTTTCAAGGCTATTCAAGGTAGGACATTTTAAGGGGTGTTACAAAGAGCATAATTAACTCAAACCTCATAAACTATTTCGCCAACATAGGATAAGGATTACGCCTCTCTCTTCCCAATAAGAAAACTTTTATATTGAATCCATTAATGTTACATGTCTTACTCTGGCAAGGTATTGGACGTCATTGGCAACAACAACTACTCGTTGTATCATCACTAGCTCATGAGTGGTCATTGCTGGTTAGGAAAGCTCTCCAAGAGTAAAAATATATTATTTTACTGAGTTGCATATGCATATTTATAGTTAATGAAAATATTATTTATATTTTAAAACTTGCATGACATATAGATGCTGAGTTGGGTTATTTCCTTGAGTACCTTTAATGTATTGTTCTACTCATCCATCCTACATACTGTACATTTCACATATTGATGAAAATAGGTGCAGGTGTAGGTGCTAGTGATTCTCAGCAAATGCTTCGTTGAACATCTATTCCATTCTGGATAGTGGCGAGACCTCCTTCCTTTCAGAGAAATATATTATTTGAGTCTCTTTATTTTAGTAGTCTTTTGAGTTAACCGTGAGCCTATCTCAATACCTTCTTATATTTGGTAGAGGCTTCATAGACTGTGCTAATGGAGTAAAAGTGGAGTGTGTTTTTTTCAAAGTTGAGTTTGAAAACTCTTATTAGTTTGAATTTAGATATTGAGAAATCTTGAAACTATTTTGATATGATGATTTAAAAGTCCACTTTAGTTTTTTCTTTAATTTCTTGAGTCTTCCACTAATTGAACGAGTGACTGGGCCAAGTGATTCACTTGGGAACCAGCAATAGTTTTTGAGTGCCAACCACGTGTAGAATAACCTCTCAGGCCATGACACATTATCTCAAAACACTAGTGCTTTTGTGCATGGTTCCCTCCGATTCCAGTAATGTTGATTGAATTATTCTTGCGATCAAAAATTTAATGTTGATAGAATTATTATTTACAATAGAAAAATGAAGCTCAAGTTTATCAGTTTCCTAAATGTTGACATAAAGTATAATTTTAAGATGTGATTGGTAAAAGCTACTAAAGCTTTTTTGTCCAATGACTTAATCCTCGTTGATCGATTTTTTATATCTTAAATATTCCAACAATTGGCTAAAACAAATGCAAGTCAATTAACTCATATGATATTTTTACTTATAATAAATATTGAACACAATTTTTTGGCAATAACAAGGTCATGACTTATGATTCAGAATTGAATGAAAATTTCAGAAACAAACACATAGACATTTGAACATTCTACGATGAAATGAAATGTGGATTTAGGTTAAAAATAATGATTTGGATTAAAATGAGCAAGAGGGGTTCAGTTTAAATGTGAATTAGTTAAAGTCTTAAAAAATTACAAAATAAAGAAAACATAATAGTATATTTATTTACCTCATCTATAATTGTGATAAAAACTCGCATAACCCAATGAAAATTTTCTTTTTCTTGTAGATTCTCTCTCTCTACTCCTTTTCTTTATGCATAAAATATTTATATATTTATATGTGTATTTGTGTATCTATGACCGATGAGTGAGTAGCTTTGAAACGATACATCGATATCTATGATAGACGAGTAGACAACTTTGAGAAGATATATATGTATCTGTTAGTTTGTTAAGTTTTTATGTCCTCGTTCTGTTTTCATATTTGAAACTTCTCAGAATGATCTCACTGAAAAAATTATATATCATATTATAAAATAGATACACTTTAATATAAAAAGAGTATAAAACACACATACATAAATATACTTGTCTATCTGATACATGAATAGTACTTAAAATTAAAATTATGAAACGTAAACACAAACATGAAGAGGGACGAAAGAAAGAGAGAGTGAAGTGAGAGAGGAAAGAGGAGAAAGAGAGGGGAATAATTTTAAGTGAGACTGTATCTCAGATACAATGTCTATGCAAAATAAATAAGTTGTATCCGACTGTACCTTAAATTATTAAAAGTGTAATTGACTATAGTAACACAAGGGTACGCTATCATATTTTGTGATTTTTTTTATTTTTAAATTAAATAATATATATGACTGATCATAAGCCACACAACTTTTTAAAAATACAAAATAATTTAGAGGGTTAGGAAAAAATAAGTTTAAAATATTTTTAAATCAATAAATGAAGGATATATGTGAATTATTTTCTATATATTAAAGAATATAATTATTTAATCTTTTTTCTATTGCTTTGATGATAAATCTGGTCAATTCAAAATAATACAGATCCACATGAGAACCAATGGTGTTCAAAGAACCATTTGCCATGACGTGAAACCTCTGATTTGTATAGATAATGAGTAAGCACTACAATATATTTAACATAAAAATCAAAGTGTTAATTATTATGGATAAAGATTTGATGATATCCACCACCTTGTGAAATAGATTCTATTATAAATTTTGTCCAAATGCCAGAATGACAAAAAATAATTAATGAAAACTATGTGCCTATAATTCACAATAGATTTTCTCAAAGAAAATATATCAAAAGTTTCATTTTTTACAACAACAATAGAAGTTTTTATTTTTTGTATTGCAAAAATCTAGGCATGTACTATGATTAATCAAGGTTTTCAATTATATGATAAAAAAAATATCAAAATCGAAGATTTTTAATATTTAAAATTAATATAAGTTACATGAATTAATTTGTTGAGAAGTTATCTGAATTCATTCCAATAGTATATATGTATAATACAACCAAAAGTCATAACCATTCAAATGCAATATAGGCACCTTTTCATTTGTTTCTTAAAAAAATTCTAAGAACAATAAGATATTAGAGACTGTAATTAATCTTTGTCTGGTTAAAAATAATAATTCCTTAATGGAAAAAAATTTAATCAGGAATTAAGGTCAAATTATAAAAGAAAGCATCATGTTCTTAATTGAAATTAGTTCAAAGACAAGATTTGTGTATGTCTCATTACCCAAATTCAATTAAACATGCTAAGAAGCAAAACAGTACCATGAATCGATCAAGCTTAGAATAATATTAAATGGTTATAACAATAACAAAACTTAAAACATGACCAATATTTTGCCACTTTACATCAATGTTTATGGAATATGAGAAATGTTTTTGTTAGGCTATTTATAATTTGTTATCTTTTAATTTTATATTCTTGATATTCATTTTTATACCTAAAATATCTTTAGTCTTAGATATTTGAAAATGTCATACATGAAAAAATATCTTAATTCCTCTATATTAAGAATCACTAAAATATAAAAAGTCCTAATATATAAGTTAGTTAATTGTATTGTAAGAAGCAAATTTTAATCTGTCTATCAAATTAAAAATGAAATCATATATATTGAAAAAGTGATTAAGCAAGACAAATTAATTGAAGTGAAGCATTTATTCAAACAAAGTTTGAATAAGAATTACATCCCAAATTAAAATATTCTAACATATGTTTGATCAGATTCTTACTATTTTTTATGATCCTAATCCGCTGATCAATCTTATTCCTATCCATCAGAAATTATTATTGTAAATAAAAGAAACATAATCAAAGATAAATCAGTTCCTAATAAACACTATTCACTACTACTCCTAGCTTTACTCCTCCACTTCTTTTGATGATGGTACAAGGAGATTCAAATCTGGCACTTGACATACAGGTTCGGTGGGAGTAGGAGCATTGAGATCAGAGAGATGGTAGTGCCTTCTAGGTGATGGTGGTGGTGATAGTTGTGATGATGATTGTAGTGGTGGAGGTGATGGTAATGGTATTAATGGTGCTGGTGGTGGTGAAGATGGTGGTGATAGAGATGGTGGTAATGGTGGTGGTGGTTGTAGTGGCAGTGATGGTAGTTCTAATAGTTGTGATGGTGATAGTGATGGTGGTTGTAGTGACGGTGATGGTAGTTCTAATAGTGGTGGTTGTGGTTGGGGTGGTAGTGGTGGTAGTGGTGGTAGTGGTGGTTGTAATAGTTATGATTGTACTAATCGTACTAGTGGTGATAGTAGTGGTGATGGTGGTGATAGTAGTGGTGATTATAGTAGTGATCGTTGTGATGACAACGGTGTTGATGGTGGTGACAGTAGTGGCGATGATGGTGGTAGTAGCGGTCGTGATGGTGGTCGAAATGGTGATAGTAGTGGTGATTGTAGTGGTAATAGTGGTTGTAGTGGTGGTAGTACTGGTGATGGTTGTAGTAGTGATGGTTGTAATGGTGCTGGGGGTAGTGAAGGTTGTGGTAAAAGATCACCAACAATAACAACTTCCTTATTAGGAGCAGCAGAAACTTGAGTACCATACGGACCACTCAAAAATTCCGAATGAGAATGCATATGTAGGAATAGGGATTCCAATGTATAAGACACATTTTTACATATATAACAAGTTCTTATACTCACTGGTATTTGTGGAGGTTCTGATGTTGGTATTGATGTAGGTACCAATTCAACATTAGGCCTCACGATCCGGTCCTCAGAAATTCCTTCCCCCACATTTAGTATACTTATCCTCTTTCTATATTGAACATTACCATCATTCAATGAGAAGGTGGGGATGCTACTCATAGAAACCCTTAAAATGGGATATCGAGCAATCATAGAAGGGTTTTCAACAGCACGAGTCCCAAATTTGAAAACAGTATCAGAACTTGCAAAGGATGGGATTCCTAAAGCACCAACATTTGCACTGAAACCACTATCAATTCTAGTGCCAGGAGTGGGTGGAGCGTCGCTAACACAAGGAGAGGCCGGGGCAAGGGGAGAAGGAGACTCGTGAAAAGGAGAAGGAGGGGGAGGAGGAGGAGGGGGGGATTCAAGATTTTCAGGGACACTCTCATCCGCCATTTTTAACAAAGAGAAAAATAAGAACTTGAAAGATACAAGTTTAGTGATAGATTATATAAAGAAGGAGGGGTAGACAAAACTTAACGTTCAGATTTTTTCTCTTCCTTCCCACTAGTAGTGCCGGTTCACAAGTGTCTTTATGGAATATTAATAAAATTTAATGTCTTTTCTGGTAAGTACATATAATCCATATAAATATAATTTTTGTTCATTTACATTAATTCTTTCAGATTTTGTCAATCATATAACTTTGACTATTTTTTTAAAAAAAATGATTACAAATATCCTTAAACTATATGAAATTGAACAAAACGATACCAGTTAATAGTTTGGTCCAAATATATTTTCGTTAATTGTTTGGTCTTGAATAGGCTAAAATGTGAGTTATAAGCAACCTATCCAATTTATGTCTGTTTGAGTTGGGCTAGACATTAATTAGATATTTTCTATTTAGTTAAATTATTTTTTAGATTTATTATTATGTTATTTAATTTAATCAAACTATATCTGAGCATCTAATTACATTAATTATATCATAATAATAGAGATATGAGTCAAATAACAATTCTTTTGAAATACTTGTTCATGGTGAGGCTTGAGCAAGTTTTTGTGAGGTTGGTTTAAATTCATTTTAAGCAGCTAATTAATTTAATTAGATATAACATTATTATGATTTTAAAGTATATTTTAAACTTACAAGCAAAACAAAATAAAATTGAACTAAATAGAACAATCAACACCTAAATACACGAGATCAGTAAAAATATCATCTCGAGCGAACAAGTTAAAGTAAAATAATAATTCTCAAAATACTTTATCAAGAGGAACTTGAGTAGAAATTGCACTTTAGTACTTTGAATTCTACATAACTAGTTAATCAAAAGTCATTAGATATAACCACTATTTATTCAAATTATATTTTAACATATAGGTATATCTATAAAATTAAATCTAATTGAATGATGAACACCCATGCTTATACTAAACTAGTTTTTGGATACGTGCTTTGCACGTGCATTCCAGACTTTCAATAGTCATAAATGACTAATTTGAGCCTAAATAAAAATACAAATTAAAGAAGATTGATAGGGAGAAAGTTATTTTTAAAAAAAGGAAGAGAAAAAAATACAACATACTATTTTCATAATAATATCGATAAAAAAAGAAATATAGAATTAGTACAGATTTTTTTAACAAAGGCATGAATCAAATACTATAATAATAATGATATAAGCACTTCACTACTTTAGCTATAAAATAAAAAAGTTAACCTTGGATAGGAATTACATGAAACATAAAAGATGGATTTATATACATAACCCTTTTGATGTGGTGGTGGTGGCTTTTGTACATATCATCTATCATGTATGTATGTATATATATAGGAAACAAAATTATATATATATATATATATATAGAGAGAGAGAGAGAGAATTTTGTTTCCTTCGAGAATTAGGAATGGGAATTGTTTTCCTAATTTCTTTGGTTTTCCTTCAATGACTAGGAATAGGAATTTCCAATTTTTATACTTGGTTTATTTTGGTTGTCGCTACACCTAAAAAGATTAAATTTACTATTTTACCCTATTAATGGATAGGGTTCTAAATATTGGTCAAAAATGACAAGGAAAAAATAAATTAGAATTTTTTTAACAATTAATAATTAACAAATGGAGTATTTCTGATTGGGTTATATTTTTTTTAATCTCCTAAGATATTATGGTCTTGGAGACTTGGACCATGACAACAGGCAAAAAACGTGGACTTCTTCCTACCGAAAATCAGGATGGTTTCTACGAAATTAATTATCTACACTTTATCCATTTTATACCTTATTTGTGGAATTTCATTGGGTATGGTTAAGACATTGCTTCAAAATTTCACTTGACTCACTCCAGGCCCCACTTACACTAGAAAATTCCAAAAAGTTAATTGATTCAAAAATAAGTATGTGATAATTTTTTAGTCTATTTGTATATATATATTCTTGAATGGTTGCATTGGTATGCACATATCTCATACTTGAAAGGTTGCATTGGTATGCACATATATCATACTTGAGTGGTTGCATTGGTATGCACATTTCTCATTCTTGAATGGTTGCATTGGTATGCACATATCTCATACTTGAAAGGTTGCATTGGTATGCACATATATCATACTTGAGTGGTTGCATTGGTATGCACATTTCTCATACTTGAATGGTTGCATTGGTATGCACATATATCATACCTCAGTGGTTGCACTGGTATGCACATTTCTCATTCTTGAATGGTTACATTGGTATACACATATCTTATTGCATTTGTGCCACTTAAGACATTGTGATACATTGAGACCTTATAGTACAAGGCATGTGACTACTTAAGACACTTTAGTATGGGGTCTGCAATGCTCAAGATACATCTATTTATGGCCTGGTGCCTTGACATATTTGAGTACAGGGCCTGCAAAGCCCCCAGATTCTATCTGGTAGATTCGGCTCGATAGATGTGTACATTGGGCCTGTGATGGTCGTGATTACACCTCATACATGTCTTGTGATGCCACGACATTTATACATTTCATATGTATTGCATCATTGATTGCATTTATAGTCTTTAGCTATTCCTATTTATGTTTATATTGTGTATAACCTTGTGATGCAGGTGGTAGAGACTCTTAGTTATTACATGCTTATTCAATTTCTCCTATTTAGTAGGTTGAACCAACTGGTACATTTTGCTGCACTCGTCCCTACTTTATTTTCTCCCTACAGATCGAGTACAGGGACCATACAGGGTACTTGATTCATTCTAGAAGAGTTATTCTCTATCTATCCAGATCTTAGCGGTGAGGCCTAGACTTTGAGTTGTCATGAATATTTTGAGATTCCTTTTATTGTTTTCTATTCCATACATTGTATTAGATATTATGAGACAACATTGTATCTTTCATTTGAGACGGTTATATTTACTCATTTGTACTATCTTAGATGTTATTTAGATAATTGAATGAACTTAACACTATACTAATTGATTCTCATTCCTTTTTATTTAAGATTCACAAACTCCTCCACCTTAGAGTCCCTCAACTCCTAGAAATGAAGTGGTCAAGCAAAATACTCTCAAACGTATTCTAGACTGTAGGCTTAGCACCATCGGTTGTACCAAATATAGCCACATCTTTGAGTTTGTAAGAAGAAATCTTCACCATCCCGGTCTCAGTCGCATGCATTGCCTTTAGAACCTTCCATATCTTATCAATACAATTCTATTGATCTTCATCAATCTTAGACCATGTGTAGATTGATGGTTTTATTCATAAAAAATCTTTGTTCTTCACAGAAGTTGATGAATTTTGGGTGATACTATTTGGAGAAGGGGTATTCTAATGACCCTTTTGAGTAGCTACTAATTGGGTGCGTGATGTGCTGTCAAAATACAACATTTTTTGTGCTTAAAACAAGGAATTTTATGTATTGTTAATGCGATGTTAGTAGATTTGATGTGTTTTTATGTTTGTTTTGCAAGATTACAGGGTTGGCATAATTGTTTAGCCTGGTGTACAAAATTTACTGAAGTAGAAGGTTCGCCAAAACTTTTATGAGCCGTATAGACTTCTTCGAACTGTAGGTTTGGTTTAGTATACAATTCTAGTGAAGGGTGATTTTTCTGAAGCTAAATTTACGAACAAGTAGACGATCCATAGACTTGGCATCGTACCCTGAGGATCAAAAAGTTGGGAGTTGCTTAAAAGGTCTTAAGACGAACCCCCATACAAGCCATAGAAATCTATACACTCCATAGGAGGGTGTCATTAAAGTCAGCCCCTGATTCGAAGAAGCAATCCATGAAAGCCCGATTACGAGCCCTAAAACATTACATGGCCCGTAGAAGTTACCGTAGAGTCTGCCGACCTAATTCTCCTAATCCATTTTGGTTTTATATTTTAAAGATTATAAATAGAGTTTTTAGGTTATTTTTCACAAGGAATATGACAGAACAGTAGAAAACAATAGAGAGCTTGAGAGAAAAACTTGTAAAGCTTTATTTTGTCTTTTAATTTCAATCTTGTGATTCTTGGTGAAGAGTTTAGATTCTTTGAACTTAATTCTCTCGTGTAAGTGCTCTATTATGTTATTCAAATTCATAAGTCTTGTATCTTCATAGATCATGAGTAGATAATCAACAACTATAGGGTTGTTGGAACCATGAAGAACCAACAAGGTAAACAGGATACTTTGTAATTCTTGAAAAGTGAGCATTGATGTATTAATTAATTCTCTTCTATCTGAATGCTTTTTAACGGTAGCCAACACTAGAACTTGTCTAATATTATTGACTGGATCAAGGTAGTAATTAATAAGAAAAAAGATTAATTAATAGAATTTGATTAATGTTTCTTGTCTAATCAACCGCACTGGGATAAGAGGAGGTTGTACTGGAACAATAGGTAAGGGTTAGTAATGTCACACTGTGGGAATGTACCAAATCACGTAGTGAAATACGTCTCTTGCCTAAGCCAAAAGATTTGGTGAACTTAACTTATTGTTTTGTATGTTACACACTAGAAAAGAATTTAATTATCTGGTAATACTGAGTTAGAAAATTATGGGGAACATAGTACCCTAGTTACTCTTTATATTGATTTAACACTTGTCTTAATTTAGAATTACTTTTCATAGTTGATACAAACCCCTCCCCCCACCCTCTTTTTGGGGGAGATAGCAGGTTAATTAACCCAAATTGTCTTGAATCCTTCTAATTCCACCATATTCCCTGTGGGATTGGCTCTAACCTCAATTAGATCATATATCTTGACAATGATTGTCGTTGCCTCAAAAGGAGGTGTAGCCGGGGCGACATCAAGATTTTGGCACCGTTGCCGGGGAATATGACTAGACTTGTCTAATTTAAGTAGTTTGGGAATTAATCCTTATTTTCATCATTTTATGTTTTTTGTTGTTTTTATTCTATTTTAGGGTACAGGTGTAGTGTATGCCCAATACACAAAGTCGAGGCATTCCCTTGACTCCATTTGACCTAGAGATCCAGAGAAGACTAAGAAAGATGACCCAAGATAATATAAACAACCTGGCAAATACAACTCTAAATCAAAATGAGAATGAGAATGTGAATACTAATAACCCACCTCCTCTGGAGGACATTGATCCATAGCTGTTAGAACCCGTATTTTTGTGCGTTGGAGTAGTTACAAAATATATATATTCTTTTCCCACACTTAACCAAATTTCCAAGCTTCAAAATTGCTCCAAGGCTGTAGCAACTCTCGGGTTGCTACAGTGAATGCAAAAAAAATTACATTTTTCAATTTTCTTGTTATTTTGATGCTACAAGCCTAGTATATTGGGTCCCCCAAGTGGCGTGGAAGCGTTGGTTTGTCAAGAAAACACTTTGTGATTCGGATTGGGCGATTTGAAGTTCTTAAAAGGATTTTTAAGGTATGTGATTTTTATCTTGTTTAAGTTAAATTTAAAGCTTGTATTGCTATTGGTGTATGTTAAATTGCAAGAAAACCATGAGGGATTGCTTGTTTAAGTTAATTGTGAGTTTTTCGAAGGGGGTTCGAAATTT
>DF364264.1:535-18916 GCA_000787875.1 Solanum virginianum | reverse complement strand
TGTGGCATTTTAACATTGTAAGGTTGCGTTTGACGTTTGAATGATATAATATGATTCTTGGAGTGTGTAGGAGTGTTTGAATGTGGTAAATATGTGTCAACTTGATAGGCTGCCCTGTTTTTCAGTTTTAATAAGAAAATGAAGTGCGTTAGCGAATTTAGTGAGGTTACGAACTTGGAAAGGTTTATATTATTGTTGTTGTTGTTATTGATGAATTGGGGCCGAGATAGGTTCTCGGGATGGGCTAGTTTAAGGGGAAATACTGGTAAAATTTTTATAAAATTAGGGCTAACTTGGGATTTAAGGCCCGTAAAGGATGATAACTAATTTCGAATGCTATTGTGATTTTTGTAGATGTTGGACGTTCGGAGGAGTAACTTGGATTGGCTTGACGTTGTGGGGTTAATTTGACAAGAAAAGAGAGGTATGTAAAGCCTTTTGTTTCAATGGCATGATGTAGCTTCAAATAACTAACGAAATAAGTTCAAAGATTTCTTTTCCTTTGTAAACCGAGCTTAACTTTGCCCTATGTTAACTCTTGGTATTTTGTAAGGAAATTAGTCTTATTTTGGTCCTTATGAACTTAAAGTTGTAAGTTGTGAAGGTTTGATATATTTGAAATAATTTAGGTTCCTAACAACTATGGGAAGAAAAGGATAAACATCTGTAACTTTGACATAAAGCCCGAATGGTCGTAAAAGCTATTTTACAATCTTCATAATGGTTTGTAAGATCTCCTTCTTGAAGTTTTCACAATTCTAAAAGAATTTAGAATAATAATAATAATGTGTTATTTTCGAACATAAATATTTTGCTACTCCTTTGAGAATGTTGACAAGGAATATCTTTATGCAAGTTTCAGTAACTTTGTCACAAATCAAAAGTGAACATTCTTTTAATTCCAAATATGGATATTTTGCTTATGTTTGAAACCTATGGTAATGGTTTTTATTGCATATGAATCTCACGACTCTACTCGTGCCTATTATAAACTCGTTCACTAGTTCCCAGGCCGGTTGTTGTTATGCGTACTATACTATATATCTATATATTCTGAAGTTGGCTGGATACGGCGCCCAGGCCGGTTGTTATCGTGCGTACTATACTATATATCTATATATTCTGAAGTTACCTAGATACAGCGAGGTCACCTCGGCGCAAGGGTCGTCTTCGCTTAGTTGGTGATATGGTGAGATTGGGCCTTTGGTTTGGTGGCTTCATGCCACATTTACTATAGGATTTGTGAGTACAGGGATGCCGGATCACTTATCTTACATTTGTGCCTTGTGTCGGAGATTTCGAGATTTGAACTTTCTGGTGTGATGTTGTGGTATGGCGTNNNNTTTCTTACATTTGTGCCTTGTGTCGGAGATTTGGAGATTTGAACTTTCTGGTGTGATGTTGTGGTATGGCGCGAGTTTGGAGGTCACCATCGTTCCGGTCCGTTAGGCATCAGTTTGATATTTTAAAAAGACAAGAAATATTCCTTTGACTTTTGCATATGAGTTTGACCTTTTATCCCTCTATTTGGATTATTACTCTTGTTTACAGTTTGTACTTTCGACTTTACATATTTGGTACGTATTTCGTACTAACCCCCTTTCTTCGGGGGGCTGTGTTTCATGCCCGCAGGTACAGACGCACAGAGTAGCGGGCCGCCAGTTTAGGATCCTTATCTACCTTTTGAAGAGCTCCATTGCTGCGGAGCAACTATATGGTATATCTGTTGTTTCTTTATTTTGTACTATGTTCTTTTGTGAGTACGATGGGGCCCTGTCCCGTCTTTTGATTCAGTCTGTTTGTATAGAGGTCTGTTGACTCCTGTGAGTATGAGATATGTCAGTTTGTATATTATGTACGTATACTGTGTATGTTGGGCGGTTTAACCGCAGTGGTGGCTTTGTCTGAGTGCCCCAATTGGGTACTAGTCACGGCCCATAGGTTGGGTCGTGACAATAGCCATAGGACTTCAATGCTGAAGCTTATCAGTAGAACTAATATCAGTTGAAACCTATGGCTATGGATATTACTGGAGCCATTGTGTTACCACCACTATTGAATGACACAAAATTTATGGTTTCGGGTGGGTTGCTTTAGATGTTGCAGAACCGTAGATTGTTCACGGGCCTACCATCAGAGGATCTGCATAGTTATCTACACAATGTTGTATTTGTTTGTAAGAGTGTAATGGGAACACAGAATCTGTCCATAGTTGTTCTGGGACTTTGTGTCTTCCCATTATCTTTGACAGGCAATGCAGCGCTATGGCTATTCATGCTCCCCAAAGTTCGATCACCAGTTTGGCTAAGTTACAGAAGTCCTTCTCAGAGAGGTACTTCCCGAGATCAAAGAAGCTCAGGTTGAAAGATCAAATCAACAACTTCGAGCAACTTCCTAGTGACTCGATCAGTACTACATGGGAGTGATTAACAAAGTTTTTAGGGAGTGTCCCTGGCCATAAAATTGCTGATGATGCCTTGGTGGAGATCTTCTATCGTGCTCGGGAAGAGAATAGCCCAGCATCTACAAGAGAATGGGTCTTTAGCAAAAGGAAATTATCGCTAAAAGTGATAATCCAGTCATAAATGATCATTTACAACTGGAAATAAATTGGTCGTCGCCCCTCGTTATTAGCTTTAACGTTAAAAGTAGGCCACCAAATTCTAATCCAGTCGTTAATAAATCATTAGTGATGGCAAAAACTTCAGTCGCTAGATCTCTATTCCAATCACATTTTCTCGTCGTTAAGTCTTATCTTGGTCACTAGAAACTTCAAAAAGTGATATTATAAGCACTTTCAGCAACCGAAATCCAGTCATTAATATTTTCTAACATCAATAATTTAACAACCAAATTTTTCTTAATTTGTTGATGATTTTTTAAAAATAAATATTATTAGATATAAAGTTACATTTTTTCCCTTTCATAATTGACAAATAAAAATAATTATTTTATATGTATTTAAACAAACATTTCAAAACTCATAAAATAGTATTATAAATTGTTGATAATATAAGCATTGTGTTTTAAAAATCCTACAAGAATAAAAATGATAATCTAGAATATATATATATATATATGTCGAGATGGTAGTTAATATTTGTAAGCAAATAGCCTGATAATAAGTAAAATAGATTTAATTAACTTTATGTGCTTCAACTTCTTTATCTGCTAACGTCTTCAATTATTTAAATTCAACTCGCTCCGCACTTGAAGATCCATTGTGACTTCGAATTCTTGATCACCTATTGCAAGGATAAAAGTTTGCATAATTAAGTTAAATAGTTCAATTGGTATGTCACAAAGACAAAATTATTGATTTTATAACTATTTTTTCATAATAAATCTTGATTTAAAAATGGTTTGTAAAGCTAGAGTTGTGACTTGCGAGTTATTAAGGGACAACAATGAAGTAAAGTTTATCAATTCAACATACTAATGAAGAAAGTATTCCATAGAAATAACTTGCAAAATGCTAAATGTTTAAAGCATTAGTTGCTTAAAAATTCAAGAGAGTTGGAAAGAGAAACAACCTTTATTAAGACTCAACTCTCCTGGACTTTGTTTCCTGACTGGTGACTTTCCATTTGTGTTCTCAGCTTGTTCTCGCTGCTTTTCTTTTACTTTAAACAACTTAATAATGGTCCCTACATGATAAAACATATAAAATAATTAGAAAACGAAAGGCCATTGAAGTACATGAAGCTACTTTCACATCTTTTTTCTCTCGTAATGACCACATAACCTCCTTCAAATACATAAAATTTCCTGAAGTTATATCCATAAAGACCCTCTATCATTTCTTTTCATATTTATAAAGATTTCATTAGCACGTTCTGAAATGTGAAAATGGGTCATTTCTTTCTGTATAAGAACAAAAAAAAAGATTATGATATGAGTGTGAATTATCATCCTAGTAAGGCTAATATGGTGGCAGATGTTTTGAGCAGGGTGTTTATGGGTAACCTAACTCATGTTGATGGTGGGGGCAAGGAGGTGGCTAGAGAGGTTCATCGGTTGGCTAGATTGGGAGTTAGGTTGGAAGAGGTTGATAATGGTGGTATTGTGGTTGTTGATGGTTCAAAGTCTTCCTTGGTTGATGAGGTAAAAGCAAAGCAACATCTTGATCCCTCTTTGTTATAATTAAAGGCCTTGGTGAATGATGGCAATGTGGAGGTTTTCTCCCAAGGGAGAGATGGTGCCCTTAGGTACCAAGGTAGGTTATGTGTACCTTGTGTTGATGGCTTGACAGAGAAAATTCATGATAAGGCTCACAATTCCTCCTATTCTATTCACCCTAGTTCTACCAAGATGTATAGGGATTTGAGGGACATGTTTTGGTGGGGAGGTATGAAGAAAGACATTGCCAAATTTATACCCGGTTGTCATGGTTGCCAACGAGTCAAACCCGAACACCAAAGGCCGAGTGGCCTAACCCAAGATATAGAGATTCCTACTTGGAAGTGGGAGGTAATTAACGTGGATTTTATGGTTGGGTTGCCTAAGACTAGAAAGGTTTTTGATTCTATTTGGGTTGCGGTTGATAAGATGACAAAGTTGGGTCATTTCCTACTAGTTAAGACTACTTATAGGGCCGAAGACTATGCTAATTGTAAAGGGTAGTTGGGATGATCACCTTCCATTGATTGAGTTTGCTTATAATAATAGTTATGATTCTAGCATTGGTATGGCTCCTTTTGAGGCCCTCTATGGTAGATGTTGTAGATCACCGGTTGGGTTGATTGATTGAGTTTGCTTAGAATAATAGTTATGATTCTAGCATTGGTATGGCTCCTTTTGAGGCCCTCTATGGTAGATGTTGTAGATCACCGGTTGGGTTGTTTAAAGTGGGAGAAATGGCTTTGTTGGGTCCATATCTTGTCATGGAGGCTATGGAGAAGGTAAAGTTGATAAGAGAAAGGTTTAAAATAGCCCAAGGTCATCAATAGTCCTATACCAATGTGAGGAGAAAAGACCTAGAATTTAAAGTTGGTGATTAGGTCTATTTGAAGGTGTCACCCATGAAGGGTATGTTTCATTTTGGTAAGAAGAGTAAATTAAATCCAAGATTTTTGGGTCCTTATAGGGTGATGAGGAGGATTGGTAAAGTAGTCTATGAATTGGAGTTGCCTAGTGAAATGGATTTGGTTCATCCAATTTTCCATGTGTCTATATTGAGGAAGTGTGGGTGACTCTATTGCTATTGTGCCTCTTGATGTTTTAGGTGTTGTTGAAGATAACTTGAATTATGAAGAGGTTCTAGTAGAGATCTTGGATGGGCAAGTGAAGAAGTTGAGAAACAAGGATGTGGCTTCCATTAAGGTCATTTGGAGGAATCAACAAATCAAAAGTGCTACATTGGAGGCCAAAGTGGACATGCAAAAGCGATATCCTTATCTCTTCCATTCTACTCAAGCCTAAGGTACTAATTCTAAGTCCCCTATGTAGTTTCATATCTTTTGTTTCAACCCTTGTGTCATTTGCATGCATTTATATATTAACAAAGTTCATGGTAGTTTTTCAAGTCCTTTTTTATAATTCTAAGTCTTATGTTTCAGCCCATATGTTATTGCATGCATTCATGTCTACGTTGACAAGTTCATGATGATTTTAACACTCATGTTGAGATTTTTGAAAATAGTGTTTAAGTGTATTGTTGCATTCTTGTTGGAGCTGATTTCTTCATGATTACTCTTCTTTATATGTTTTTTTGACATTTGGGGACAAATGTTCCCAAGGGGGAGATATTGAAACGACCCCAAAAAGTGCCCGAAAATATGCCTCGGAAGTGCCTGAAATTGTAATTTCCATATATTTCAAAATACATCTGTAATATCAAAAATCCAACTTCATATTCTTGATCAGGAGGGACATTGAGTAGAAAATAGGTCTAACCCCAATTTTAGAGCAACCAAATTGCAATTTCAATATTTCAAAATGCAATTTCTAGAGAGCTCTCCGCGCCCGAGGCGTGACGTGGCCAGGGTGCAGAGATGTGTATTTTTTTGTGCAATTTTCTTGTTCAGTCCAAGGCTTTTGAGTCTTGGGCCTAAGTCTTCCCATGCATAAAAGTACCTATACTTAGTCATATTCCACCTTCATATCATACAATACATTCCCCAATACTCTCTCAAACACTTAGAAAATTATTTCACCCAAAATTCAAGAGCTAAAACTCAATCCGGATCTTAAGGATTTCATTCAAGCTTTAAGTCTCCATTCCAACCTTCATCAAGGAATTCTCTAAAGTTAAGGTATGTGGGTTTTAACCATTGGGTCCTTTCACCCATGGTGCATAAGCTCCATTTTTAACTAAATTACAAGTTTCTAAGTTAATTTTACTTATAGGTCTACTTAAGGTATGTTGGTTTAAACCATTAGGTCCTTTCTCCCATAGTGCACAAACTTCTTTTTTTTTTATCATTATCTCATGCTTCTAAATTGATTTACTTATAGGTCTTACTTACTATGAATTAACTATGTTGGGATTTTGTAAAAGTGTGACTGTTTAAGCATGTTTTGAGCTATGAATGTTTGACCTATCTTGAGATTTGAGGAATAATTTTGATGTATATTGCATAAGGGTATTACCAAGTGTTGGTGGGTGGTTTTACATTGAATTTACTTGCATGATTTTACTCTTGAATTGCATAGTTTTACACTAGCATTGCACACTCACCAAGTGTTTGATGAAATGTCCGATTAATGTATCTTGAGTTATTGAAGGCCTAATGTTGGCATATGAGTTAAGTGACTTCATGATGATGAAAGGATGATATGTATGGGTTGATTTCATAAAAACATCTATAGTATTACGAGTTGACCATAGGTAAGTGAGAGGTGATGCCTCAATCACCTCGGATGGGGGTGGTATGACATCAACCAATTGAGGGGTTGATACCTCAATCACTTTTGACGGAGAGTGGTCATGTCCGTCAACCAATTGAGGGTTTGATACCTTAATCACCTCAGATGGGGGTGGTATGTCATCAACCAATTGAGAGGTTGATACCTCAATAACTTCCAATGGAGGGTGGTCATGTCCATTAACCAATTGAGGGGTTGATTCCTCAATCACTTCTAATGAGTAGTCTACCTTAGATTCCAGGTACTAAGTTGCTTAGTCTATGATGATGGTCTATTCCTTCATATGTAATATGTTTTATGTAAGCACATTTTACTTCAAGCATCATTCATACATGATATATTGTTATTATGCTATCTATTACTTATGATATTACATTTTGACTATGTTGCCTATCTCTTGTTGTATTGCATCCTACATACTTAGTACCTATGCCTATATGATATTACCATGTAGGAACCAGAGTCCCACTTGATCATCCTCCTCCTCCACGTGGCTAGTATGATATCTCTCAAGCAAGTTTGATGAGTTCTCAATTTCGGGGACAATGTCTTTGATCTTATGCTACGTATAAAGACACTCTCTCTTTTATTGTATGTTTTGACTATGAGGGTGAACCCGGTTACTTGTCTTGGCCCCTGGTAAGCTTGACTCTCTTAACTCTTTTGATGTTTTATGAAATGAAGGACTTCCCCTAGTCCCTTTGCCCTTATTTCTATTCTTTCATTGTTATTCAATTGCTTTCGCAACTAAGGATGTGTAATGACATGTTAAGAGGCTTGATTGGGATCCTCTTCGGGTTCCCTATTCATCATGTCACGTCTAGGCCCTAGGCTTGGGTCATGACACAAATTCACCTCTCACCTTTGACCAAAGAGCTTGGTGAACTTAACTTACCATCCTACATATGACACAGTAGAAAAGAATTAGGTTGTCCAGTGATACTAAGTTAGGGAATCATGGGGAACACAATACCCTAGTTTCTCTTTGTATTGATTTCCCTCTTATGCTAGTTAGTTTAGTTTTATTTTTCTATGACTATTATTTTGGGGAAGTAAACGAATGAAATTTCAATCATTAAATTCTCTTTAGTCTACGTATTCCCTGTGTGTTTGACCCTAATCTAGGTTAGGTTCTATTTCTTGACAACGACTACTTTATGCTCTAAAAGGAGGTGTAACTTGGGCAATAACCAATGTGCTTTCAAATACAGCACTTTTGATGCTTAAAACTTGGAAATTTGTATGTTTTTAATGTGATGTTAGTAGATTTGATGTGCTTTTATGTTTGTTTTGCATGATTACAGGGTTGGCAGAAGTTTTAAGCTAAGTGTGCAAAATTTGTTGAAGCAGAGGGTTCAAGAGGCCTTTTATGGACTATGGAGACTTCTACAGGCTATTAATATAGTTCGTATACAATTCTAGTGAAGGGTAATTTTTCTGAAGTTAAGTCTACAAATATGCAAATGAGCCGTAGAAACTTTTACGAGTCATAGATTTGGTGTTATACCTTGAGGATTAGAAATTGGAGAGTTGCTGAAAAGTCACCAGTCAAAATCCCCTACGATCCATAAAACTTTATACGGGTCGCAGAAGGGTGTCATAGAAGTGAGTCCCAGATTTGACAAAGCAATCGACAAAAGATCGATTACGGGCCATAAAATATTATACGGCCCGTAGAAGCTACCATAAAGTCTGTCCATCCAGTTCTCATAATCCATTTTGGTTTTGTATTTTAAAGATTATAAATAGGTTTAATTAATTGGACTCAATTGATGTTTTTCATCAAATCAACCAACCTAGGCTAAGGTAGGTTGTACTGGAATAATAGGGCAGGGTTAGTAATGTCACACTGCAGGGATGAACCAAATGACATAATAAAATTTACCTCTTGCCTGGGCCAAAGGGTTCGGTGAATTTAACTTACCGTTCTACATGTTACACATTGGAAAATAATTCAATTATCTAGTAATACTGAGTTAGGGAATCATATGGAACACAATACCCTAGTTACACTTCATACTGATTTAACCCTTGTCTTAGTTTAGAATTGCTTTTCATTGTTGTTACAAATCCTACCCCCTTTATGGGGAGATAAGTAGGTTAATCAACACAAATTATTTTGAATTATTCTAAGTCTACCATATTCCTTATGGGACCAATTCTAGCCTCCGTCGGATTATATATCTTGATAACGACCACTTTAACCTCAAAAAGGAGGTGTAGCTTAGGCTACATCAGTGAGCATAGCTACGAGTCCTCTGAATTTATCCTTAAACATTAGTGCAGGCTAAGCAACAGGAATCTAAGGAGCTTAGTCCTTGTAGGCCATCCCCTAATCCTTTATCTCATAGGTGCCTCTAGCTGGTGGAATGCTTTGGTGGCATTGTCTGCAAAAGTATAATGCACTAGTTAGAAAGAAATATTTATTAAGCTAAATCTATGGCACAAACTCAAAATGCAAAAGAAGTGAAACCTAATGTACCATAGTCTCTTGATTATAAATGTGGTGCATGACAAATCCATAAACAAAACACTACTAGAAATGACTTCATAGATATCCTGGGACTCTTGAATCTTGTGCTCTGATACCAAGTTTTTTACACCCTAGGAGGATATCCTAGACATTGCTAGCACTCAGAAACTATTATTGGTCCTCAAGGAAACTACTTGATCTCATCTCTCAATCAGTTATGCAAAAAACTTAATAGAATCAAAGAAATACTCATGTGGGCCTTTGGATATCCTAATAAATGAATAAGTAACTCAAACATAACTTAATCAATAGCTCTGTATCAATAAAATGGGTTTCAAAACAGACTTAAAATACATCATCTAACCTCTATCAACTACGAAGAAGGTGCCAAGACGAATCTAAGGGAATACACTAAAAATAAAAGATAATCCTCCGAATTTTAGGAGTTCTTACCAAGACTCTAGAATTACTGGATATCTTCAACGAATTATCTACTTAGGATCCCTAGCACCTATATCTGCATCATGAATAGATACAGCATCGAATAACATCAGTGTATAAAATATACAATATGTAAGGTAGCTGAGTGGAACAATACACATCAAGTTTCTCAAGAAAGAATAAGCTCAACTAAATATCAGAATGGTATGCACATATAAAACAGTATAAAAATGCTTTCATCAATCATAATTAGGAATATACAACTTAATAAAATAATATAATGAATCTTAGGAAGTTTCTCCAACAAACATCCAACACCTATGAGCTTGGTACAACGAGCTCATTGTTGTTGCCACAACTATCCAATACTCGTCTCGATAAAGAGCACTCAATCTCTTTTGATCAAATAATAAAAAATCCTCTTTTGGGACAAGAGAGACTAGACCTTTATCCTACATTAAGGTAGCTTATTAGACTTGAGTTACCTATATTCTAACTCTAATCAATTTCGGTGGGCAACACTACTCCAAAAACATACATATATGCTCATATGCTCAATCAAGTAAAATTTGTCAAATCATATCATTTAGTCTCATTGAAATTTAACTCAAAATCTCAAACTCATCCCAAATCATCTTCTCTTTATATTTTTTTAAAAAAAAAACATACTCTCAAGATTACTCATATACTGCTAAAACTCTTTTCTCAAAATGTCAGTTAATTCAATACTCAAATTTGTTTAAACTTAAAGCTCATGCTCTTACAAAACTCAATAAAATATGCATATACTAATTTTGAAATCATACTTTATTTAATGTATAAAAATCATCAATCTCAACTCAAAATAATCCATAGTAAAGCCATGATCATTAACTCAAATAGGATTCACGGAAAAGTGGCCATGAACAAAAATTCCAATAAATTGATAATTGGAAATGATAATAATCTCAATGAATAATTTTAGAAAACACAATAAAAGAAGAAGTAACTCATTTGGGATTCAATTACTAGGATAGAACTCAACTCAAACTCAACTACAATCAAATCTAGGTGTTGTGTGCATGGACGAACTCAATTCAAGATTATACATACTTGATAGATTAAAATATTACTCAAAATTAGCAGACCTTAGTAGAATAGTTTAAATCCTAATTTTCTCTCCTCTTGGACTTGCTCTTCAAGCATTATAAGTAATTATGAGGGTATGATACTATTGGATATTATTAAGGAGTTTGTTTAATTAGAAAAGATTGAAAAATGAAGAAAATTACCCTCCTTAAAAGTTGACGATAAGAACTATGAAGCCCCGTCTATGGGTCATAGTCCTGTCTATGGCTCGTAGACTACTGTCTATGGCTCATAGACTAACTTTCATGATTTCTTAAGAAAAGTCAGGCCTTGGTCTTCCACTAACTTTCTATAGGTCATAGACCCACTGATGGTCATACATTAGCCTTGTTCTATTGATGGTCATCAAAATTCAGATGTTGTAATTTTGGGCCTTAAGCTAGAAAATATCAACTACGAGTCATGGTCCAGACTACAAGCCCTAGAATCCACTGACTCAAATGGAGGATTCAACTACGATGCCTGGTCTATAGGTTGTAGAATATTTTATGGCTTGTGGACTTAATTTCATGAAAATCATATATGTTTTTCTATTCTCAGTATCACATCATGGACCATCATCTACGATGGTAGAAGCATTGCTGAACTGTAGATTCGATCTATAGATTGAGTCCATAAAGTCTAAAAATACTTTTTTAAGTGTGGAAGAGAATCACGAGATCTATCTTTGGACCATAGAACCTTCTATGGGCCATAGAATTCTCCTCGTCGTTAACTGAAAATAAGAAGACTTCTATATTGAATCCATTGAAGTTATATGCCTTACTTTGCAAGGTATTAGACGTTATTGGTAAGAACAACTACTCATTGTATCATCACTAGCTCATGAATTGTGATTGCCGGTTAGGAAAACTTTCTAAGTGCAAAATTCATTATTTTACAGAGTTGCATATGCATATTTATAATTAATTAAAATATTATTTATATTTTAAAAAATGCATAACATATAAATGTTGAGTTGGGGGCTTTCCTTGAGTACCTTTGATGTATTGTTCTACTCAGTCATCTTACATACTGTACATTTCACGTATTGATGAAAATAGGCGATGCATCATTTTATGATGCATATGCAGGTGCTACTGATCCTCAGCAAATGCTTCATTAAAGATTTGTCCATTCTGGATAGTGGTGATGAGTTATTGGGCCAATTGATTCGCTTGGGAACCAGCAATGATTTTTGAGTACCAACCACGGATAGAATAACCTCTCAGGCCATGACACATTATCTCAAAAGATGAGTGCTTTTGTGCATGGTTTCCTTTGGTCCTAGTAAATGTTGGTTGAAGTAATCTTTGCTATTGAAAGTTTTATATTGATAGAATTATTGTTCACAACAGAAAAATCAAGCTCAAGTTTATCAGTTTCCTAAATGTTGACATAAAGTCTAATTTTAAGATATGATTAGTAAAAGCTACTAAAGCTTTTGTGTCCAACGACTTAATCCTCGTTGATAGATTTCTTTACATCTTAGACATTCAAGCTATTGATTAAAACAAATGCAAGTCAATTAATTCATAATAAGATATGATATTTTTACTTACAATTAACATTGAACACAAATTTTTGGCAATAACAAGGTCATGACTTATGATTCGTAATTGAATTGAAATTTTAAAAATAGGCACATCTACGATGAAATGAAATGTGGGTTTAGGTTAAAAATAAATGATTCGGATTAAAATGAGCAAGAGGGGTTCAGTTTAACTGTGAATTAGTTAAAGTCTTAAAAAATTACAAAACAAAGCAAACATAGTAGTATATTTATTTAACCCATCTATAATTGTAATATAAACCCGCATAACTCAATGAAAATTTTCTTCTTTCTTGTAGATTCTCTCTCTCTCTATCTCTCTACTCTTTTTCTTTAAGCATAAAATATTTGTGTATTTATATGTGTATTTGTGTATCTATGACCGATGAGTGAGTAACTTTGAAGTGATACATCAGCGAAATAGTGTATGTATATATTTCTGTATCTACGATAGACGAATAGACAACCTTGAGAAGATATATATGTATTGGTTAGTTTGTTATGATTTTAGGTCCTAGTTCTGTTTTCATATTTGACACTTCTCAGAATGATTTCACTGAAAAAATTATAGATCATATTATAAAATAGATACATGTTGGTATAAAAAGAGTATAAAATACACACACATAAATGTACTTGTCTATCTGATACGTGAATAGTACTTAAAATTAAAATTATGAAACGTAGACACAAACATGAAGAGGGACGAAAGAAAGAGAGAGTAAAGTGAGAGAGGAAAGAGGAGAAAGAAAGAGGAACACTTTTAAGTGAGACTGTATCTCAAATACAATATCTATGCAAAATAAATAAGTTGTATCCAACTGTACCTTAAAATTACTGAAAGTGTAATTAACTATAGTAACACAAGGGTATGCTATCATATTTTGTGAATTTATTTTATTTTTAAATTAAATAATATATATGACTGATTATAAACCACATGACTTTTTTAAAATACAAAATAATTTAGGGGTTTAGGAAAAAATAAGTTTAAAATATTTTTAAATCAATAAATGAAGAATATATGTGAATTATTTTCTATATATTAAAGAATATAATTATTGAATCTCTTTTTTGGTTGATTTGATGATAAATCTCATCTATTCAAAATAATGCAGATCCACATGAGAACCAATGGTGTTCAAAGAACCATTTGCCGTGATGTGGAACCTCTGATTTGTATAGATAATTAGTAAGCACTACAGTATAATTAACATAAAAATCAAAGTGATAATTATTAAATATAAAGAGTTGATGATATCCACCACCTTGTGAAATAGATCATAATATAAATTTTGACCAAACGCCTGAAAAATAAAAATAATTAATGAAAACTATGTGTCTATAATTCACAATAGAGTTTCTCAAACAAAATATATCAAACGTTTCATTTTTTACAACAATAAAAGTTTTATTTTTTGTGGTGCAAAAATCTGGGCATGTACTATACCTAATCAAGGTTTTAGATTCTATGATAAGCAGAAATATCAAAATCGAAGATCTTTAATATTTGAAATTAATATAGATTACATGAATTAATTTGTTGAGAAGTTACCTGAATTCATAGTATATATGTATAAACAACCAAAATCAAATGCAATATAGGCACCTTTTCATTTTTTACCTTAAAATAATTCTAAGAACAATAAGATATAGAGACTGTAATTAATCTTAGTCGTGTTGAAAATAATAATTCCTTAATGGAAAAAAGTAATCAGGAATTAAGGTCAAGTTATAAAAGAAAACATCATGTTCTTAATTGAAATAAGTTCAAACACAAGATTTGTTTATGTCTCATTACCCAAATTCAATTAAACAACTTAAGAAGCAAAACAGTACCATGAATCAATCAAGCTTACAAATAATTTTAAAGGGTTATAACGATAACAAAACTTAAAACACACGATCAATATTTTGCCACTTTACATCAATGTTTATGGAATATGAGAAATGATTTTGTTAGGCTATTTATAATTTATTATCTTTTAATTTTATATTCTTGATATTCATTTTTATACTTAAAATATCTTTAGTTTTAGAGATTTGAAAATGTCATACATGGGAAAAAATCTTAATTCCTCTACATTAATAATCACTAAAATATCAAAAGCCCTAATATATAGGTCAGATGATTGTATTGTAGGAAGTAAAATTTTGAATCGGTCTGCTAAATTAAAAATAAAGTCATACAGATTGAAAAAGTGATTAAGGAAGACAAATTAATTGAAATGAAAAATTTATTCAAACAAAGTCTGAATAAGAATTACATCCCAAATTAAAACATCCTAACATATGTTTGATCACATTCTTGCTATTTTATTTGATCCTAATCTCGTTGATCAATCCTATTCCTATATGTCAGAAATTATTATTGTAAATAAAAGAAACTTAATCAAAGATGAACCATTTCCTAATACACATGATTCACTACTACTCCTAGCTTTACTTCTTCTCTTCTTCTGATGTTGGTACTGGGAGATTCAAATCTGGCACTTAACACACAGGTTTGGTAGGAGCGGGAGCTACAGAAGTAGAAACATTGAGATTAGGGTAATGGTAGGGCCTTCCAGGTGGTGGCGGTGGTGGTAGCTGTGATGATGGTTGTAGTGGTGGCGGTGATGGTGATGGTAGTAATGGTGCTGATTGTAGTGGAGATGATGGTGATAGAGATGATAGTGATGGTCATGGTGGTGGCTGTAGTGATGGTGATAGTAGTTCTAATAGTGGTTGTAGTGGTGGTGGTTGTGATTGGGGTGGTAGTGGTAGTGGTGGTAGTGATGGTGGTAGTAGTTGTGATCGTACTAATCATACTAGTGGTGCTAGTAGCAGTGATGGTGGTGATAGTAGAGGTGATTGTAGTAGTGATCGTTATGATAACAATAGCGATGATGGTGGTGATAGTAGAGGTGATTATAGTAGTGATCGTTGTGATAACAATAGAGACGATGGTGGTGATAATCGTGGTGATGGTGGTGGTAGTAGTGGCAGTTATGGTAGTCGAAATGGTGAAGTAGTGGAGATTGTCATGTTGATAGTGGTTGTAATTGTAATAGTACTGGTGATGGTTATAGTAGTAGTAGTAGTGATACTGGTGGTTGTGATGTTGATGGTAGTAATGGTGCTGGGGATACTGAAGGTTGTGGTCAAAGATCACCACCACCAACAACTTCCTTGTTAGGAGCAGCAGAAACTTGAGTAGCATATGGACCACTCAAAAATTCCAGATGAGAAAGCATATGTAGGAATAGGGATTCTAATGTATCAGACATATTTTTACATATATAAGAAGTTCTTATACTCATCTGTATCTGAGGAGGTTCTGATGTTAGTGTTGGTGCTGGTTATCAGTTCAACATTAGGCCTTACACTTCGGTCCACAGAGTTCCTTCCCCCACATTTATATACTTATCCTCTTTCTATGTTGAACATTAGCATCATTCGATAAAACTGTGGGGATGTTGCTTCCAGAAACCCTTAAAATATAGTATCAGCACTTGCAGAGGATGGAATTACTAAAGGACCAACATTTTCACTAAAACCACAATCAATTCCAGTGTCAGGAGTGGGTGGAGCCTCGATAATATGAGGAGAGACAGGGATAGGGGGAGAAGGAGACTCGGAGAAGGAGGAGGAGGAGGAGGGGATTCAAGGTTTTTAGGGACACTTTCATCCTTAGATTTAGCCATTTTCAACAAAGAGAAAAATAAGAACTTGGTAGATACAAGGCTTAATAATAAATTATATAAAGAGAGAGGGTAGACAAAACTTAACGTTCGGATTCTTTCTCTTCCTTTCCACTCGTAGTGTCAGTTCATAAGTGTCTTTGTGGAATATTAATAAATTTAATATCTCTTCTGGTAAGTAGATAAGGTTTAATCCATATAAATATTATTTTGGTGCATTTACATTAATTTTCCAGATTTTGTCAGTCATATAACTTTGACTATTTTTTTAAAAAAATGATAAAAAAAATACCCTTCAACTATATGAAATTGAACAAAAATGAGATCAGTTAATAGTTTGGTCCAAATATATATTCGTTAATTGTTTGCTCTTGAATACGCTACAATGCGAGTTATAAGCAACCTATCCAATTTTACATGTGTTTGTGTTGGGCTAGACATTAATTAGATATTTTCTATTTATTTAAATTATTTTATAGATTTATTATTATGTTATTAAATTAAATCAGACTATATATGAGCATCTAATTACATTAATTATACCATAATTAAGGTATTATCATAATAATAGAGATATGAGTCAAATAACAATTCTTTTGAAACACTTGTTCATGGTGAAGCTTGAGCAAGTTTTTGTGAGGCTGATTTAAATTCATTTTAAGCAGCTAATTAAATTTAATTGGATATAATCTAATTATGATTTTAAATTATATTTGACACTTACAAGAAAAACTATATAAAATTGAACTAAATAGAACAATCAATACCTAAATACACGAGAGCAGTGAAAATATCATCTCGAACGAACAAGTCTAAGTAAAATAATAATTCTCAAAATACTTTATCAAGAGGAACTTGAGTAGGACTTGCAATTTAGTACTTTGAATTCTACGTAACTAGTTAATCAAAAGTCATTAGATATAACCACTATTTATTCAAATTATATTTTAACTTATAGGTATATCTATAATTTATCAGTTGGTTGAGTAGCGTAGTAAGTTTAGAGGCAGAACTAGAAGAGTTTCCCCTATTTTTTCTTTTGATTTTTTTTCTCAATTCGATTGCAGTCTCTGAAGTCCTTCTTGATTGATGGTCCCAATTACCGTAGTGCTAATTAGCAGCAGCTAATCGATAAGGCAGAAAGGGCTTCTTGATAGTCTTGGGCCACTCCACATATGCCTCAATAAAGCCAAAGAGGCTTTCTAAGTCCTCGCCACCCAGATCCTCACGCCAGACAGGCTTTCTGACGGGCATGGGGTACTCCACCATTGCAAAGAGATAGAGTGAGATCATAGTTTCTCGCTTAGCTAACTGCCAGACGAGGATACCAATCAACTCCTTATATAGAATGCAGATCGACACATTCAATGAAGCAGTCAACTTATTCAAGAGTCCTCTTTGATTCAGGTAACTAATGTTGTGCATCTATCTACCAGCAAAGACATATTAGAATGGAACTCCTAGCATAGATTACCATTCTAAACACTACTTATGAATGTAACCACAATTAACATCACTACGGTCGGGCTATCAAACACGGGATCAGAAGTGAATTACGAGTCAGACAAATCTACGAATCGAGCGAGCTCCCCTTGCATGCAATGATATGGTGGTAAACTAATTAAATATAATTGAATGATGAACACTGATGCTTATACTAAATTAGTTTTTGGAAACATTTTTTCACGTGCATTCTACACTTTCAATAGTCAGAAATGATTAATTTGAGCCTAAATAAAAATACACCTTAAAGAAGTCTGAAAAGGAAAAAATTATTTTTAAAAATAAAAAGGGAAGAGAAAAGATACAACATAGAAATATAAAATTAATACTGATTTTTTCAACAAAAGCATGAATCAAATAGTAAAATAATAATGATAAAAGCACTTCACTACTTTAACTATAAAATAAAAAGGTTAACCTTGGGTAGGGATTGCAAGAAAATAAAAGATGGATTTATATAGATAAGAATGGATATATATACATAACCCTTTTGATGTGGTAGTGGCTGCTTTTGTACATATCATTTATATATATATAAAAATGAAAGGTTCCATTGGTATGCTTATATCTCATACTTGAAAGGTTTCATTGGTATGCACATATATCATACTTGAGTGGTTGTATTGGTTTGCACATTTCTCATACTTGAATGGTTGCATTTGTCACGACCCAACCTATGGGCCGTGACTAGTACCCGATAAGGGCACCCAGACAACATGATCAAGTCAGATTCTAATAGAAGTTACTATTTATTT
>DF364265.1:30906-42912 GCA_000787875.1 Solanum virginianum | reverse complement strand
GCTTATAGCCGTTCTATGAAACTTGTCTTTTACTTTGATAGGTATCTCCTTGGGGGTGGTAATTAGTCAAGTTGGGCCAAATTTGGGCGCTTCAGAATGGGTCAAGACAACAAAAGGGTCAAGATCCAAATGGTTTGGGTCAAAACGGATTGGATAATAGGTCATAGAACGGATTAACACCCAACCCAACCAAACTTTTACTAAGTTTTACCACATTTTATTTTTTCTTTTACAATATTTTAGTACCTAGCAAAATTATATTTTTCTTTACTATAGTTATCTATAACATATCAAATTAAAAATATTTTGATATGATTTCTCTCAAATCAATTTGGGTTACATACCAACCTAGTTTTTAATAGGTTGGGATGGTTTGAGCTAATAAATGGGCGGGATAATCCTCAACGGGTTGAGCTGATTGGGTTTGATTTTGCAACCCCTAGGTATCCTACTATAAAAATAGTTAGCACTTCTCTATTTCAACCATTCTATTTGATTCAATGTGTAACATCTTCAACCATCATACAATTTCATGGAATATCGATCCTAGGTATATGAACTATTTGCATTTAAGCATTGCAATCCCGACTAATCTCATTTCGGCTTCACTCTTATATGTTGCTACAAATTTGGAGTGCATATTCAGTCTTACTTTTCTTATCCTAAAACCCTTACACTGTAAAGTATTTCTCCATAGTTCAAGATTTTTGTTGACACCCTCGTTAGTTTTGTCAATCATTTGCGAAAAGTATACATTGACCTCATTGAATATAGCATTAATTTATCCATATCTAGGGTAAATAGTTATGTGCTCAGTGTCACGGTCATAAAAAATGCTTCTTGTATCACTTTATATTGTTCTCATACAGGGTGGCTCCTGCATACATATCCTTTATGGCATTTATATATTTAATATGAATTCCCTTTTTCTTCTAACGCCCACCAAATAACTTTTCTAGACACGCTATCATATGCTTTATCTAGGTCAATGAACACCATGCGTAGAGTTTTCTTCCTCACACGATAAACTTCAATCAACCTTCATAGGAAATATTAACCTTTATTGTAGATCTAACCGTCACTGGTATGTTATTGTTGTTATTGTAGATATAACAGGGACAAATACAAAATGATTCTTTGTCATTTTTGTAGTGTTCCTAGTTCTACACTCTCATCATGTTTTCTCAAAATTTTATTGTGTGTCTCATAAGTTCAGATGCCATGAAAGTCTGCACGACTTTAAATATCTCTTATGTTCCTCTATATTGGAATCAAGATACTCTTTCTCCACTAATTGGATATCCTACCACTTATTAGTATAACATTGAATAGCTTGACCAGCCAAACTACTCTAACCTCCCCAGACACTTCCAAACCTCTAAAACGATACAGGATACCATCTCGACAAGACAACTTTTCTAATCCTCATATTTTTCATGGCATCCTGTACTTCTGACAATATAATATTACAAGTGTAGAAAGAATTTCTATCATGCAAAGTTCTTCATTCTGGAAGAACTGGATTGGAAATGAGTCACTGATAGGTCTTGTTTCCAGACCTCTTTCCCCTGAGTACTAATCCAGAAGAGAGAGTGGCTGCATATGTGTTAAAGACTCATATATTTAACAAACCAACCAGCCATGCACAAGCTTACCTCATATATAAGGGACTCAGGACCAGTCAAAAATGGCAGCTGTCCTAGATAGTAGTAGTCTCTATTATTGCATGACTCAGCTAAATGCTTGGAACACCACAATGGTTTCTGCACAAAATGAACAGGAAATAAGTGAAACTACAATTGTCAGTTCTAACTTCAACGAACAAGTAGGACGTATGGAATCACTTTAACATGCAGGAAAAATACAAAGGACTGAAACTGGATTAGACAACAAGGAATTGTACAAACCTCAAAGAAGTTTAGAAGTACTAATGCAAGATAATTCAGTGACCAGAGGAAGTCAAAACGAGTAAACATGAAGTACAAATTTGCAGCCTCTCCAAAGCTCGATCCCTCAAGAATTTCCTCAGGTAGACCAACGCCATCTTCAGCCTGCATGCCTCACCAAACAATTACTAAAAGGAAAACATTGAAATTTCAGCATTTATCATCCAGAAAACTATTTCACGTTTCAAACCATTGTTTTTTTTGGCGGGGGGGATAACCAAGAAATCCATTTGTGGTCCTCCCTTTGGACCAACCACAGCATTCTAAACTCGGTGAATAATGGTCCTACCCCT
Source organism: Solanum virginianum (assembly GCA_000787875.1). Taxonomy (NCBI): domain Eukaryota; kingdom Viridiplantae; phylum Streptophyta; class Magnoliopsida; order Solanales; family Solanaceae; genus Solanum; species Solanum virginianum. Next base: position 40,673 of record DF364265.1, on the reverse strand, counting down.
CTCCACTTAAATAAGCTTCACATTGCATGGTCTGGGGCATGAACTTGTGACCTCAGCCACAAACCCTCCACCTCTGCCACTAGGGGCCACATTTCAAACCAGTGTTCTCAAGGCTTTTCTAGTAAATAAGTAAAGAAAGTAAATTATGGATTAAATCATTTTATTACGAATAACCTTGTAGGTCAAATCCAAGCCTATTCTATTGAGACAAGAAAGTAATCAAAGCATTTGTTTGAAGGAAAACATAATAGAACATTCAGCAATTGTCCTTCAGTATAAAGGTGATATCAGAGTGTCTGCTTTAATTTCTTCTCTAGAAAAAAGAAAGCTGTTTAAAGAAAGTCAAAAAGACATACAAAAGAAGAGTTATTTCCTTGTGAAAAGTGATTTCTTGATAAAACCTGTCACAATGTCGTATGTTGGATATGGAATTCTTGAAAAAATAAAAAAGACTTCCACTTTCACAAGAATGGAACCAAATAAAAGAAGTGCAGTCTGAGAATATTTGGAATGCATGAACTTTTATGAGGAGACACCTGGTAGTGCCTTAGTGGTGCCTCATCTCACCTCAGATTGTCTAAAATTCCCTTTTTTTCCCTAGAATGGTGACAAATATACTTTTGAATTGGACCCATTAGACACTACACCCATTTTACCACTCTAAATCTGATTTCAAAATTCGAATCTTTCAACAAACAGCCCAATCTTATGGAGGTCAAAAGTGAAAGTCAATAGTCATCAAGCATTGAAGTGTGGCTAATTACAGAACAAAGCTGCAAAAGTAAGGAGAAAAATCTCTCTTTTACTTTTTGTCGACTTGTCTCCCACTGAATTCACCACACAAAATACAGAAAAATAATAAAAGATCAAAATCTAGATTATTTGCCATCTTTGAGTCTTTAATATGAAGCTAATCAGTTTTCCTTACAATTGCAAACATCCATTAGTGTGCCTCATCTCAGCTCAAATAGTCCAAAAATCCCTTCTTTTCTAAGAAAGGTGTCAATATTTTATTGAATTCAACTATAAACACAACCCCATTCTCAAAAATCCACAAAAATCCCTTCTTTTCTAAGAATGGTGTCAATATTTTCTTGAATTCAACTATTAAACACAACCCCGTTCTCAAAAATCCAATCTTTCATCAACCCAAATGCTAAAAGTACCCATATCACCACTCTACAATTTCTTTTAACAATTTGCAGACAACCTATTAAGATCTCCATTCTCTACTTCACGGGAAGCATTGAGAAAGAAAGGGATGACTTACTTCACTAGACAAACCAGTCTTAGGAGGTCAAAAGAGCAAAAGGAGCTTACAAGATCAACCAAAGCAGCAGCTTTTTGATAAGCAGATCCATAAGCAATAGCGTCTCTACGATCAAATTTGGAACCATTTCTCCTCCGATTTCTACCCCAACTGCTGCTACTCTCTCCTGGCAGCAGAGATTCTTCCATTGTTTGCTCAGTAAAAAAACTCAGCACAAGTTGAAACTGAAGCAGAAATGAGTGAATGCAGCGGAGAAAAGGGTCGTTGGGGTTCAGTTAAGATACATATACACTTTGGAATTCCAAAAATAAATTACTACTATTGTGGATGTCGTTTTAGTCACTATCAAGAAGAGAAGGATGACACAAAACAAAATCGTGGCACAAACATTTATTTTTAAATAATTCTTTAATATAGAGGGGTTGAGGATGGATAAATATATGATTGGGTAAGATATGACATATCTATAATTTATTAAAAATATGATTTTAAATAAAAGTTAAGAAAAATGTCAGCTAAAGATAGAAGGCTAGTCTTTTGTTGAAAATTATCTTATTACTAATCTATTTTTGTCTTCAATTAGATGAGAGTACAACTCTATGTTGTTCTTAATTTTAACATATTAATATAGTCTTTTAACTTTTGGTATCTGATTTTATTTGTGATATATTGTGTTTAGATGATCATTTTTGTTGTTGTTATGGTTCATTCCATATCTATTTTACACTATGTTGCTATTAGTTGTCATGTTTTTTCGGTGATTGTTGTTTTTTGATTTGAGTTGAGTTGAGAATTTTCGAGTTCCACTCTATTCTCTTTCGACCTCACTTTCTAGGATTCACTATATGTTTTTATTATTATGAGTGTATGAATAATTATTAAGCACAAAATGGAGAAAATAATAAATTTTTTACAACTTACGTAATCACAATAATATATTATCTTCTACTAATTGCGTTAATGATACTTTTTTAAAAAATATATGAGATACTAAGTGATGTTCAAGGTTTAAATTTAAAGTTAATTGTATCAAAAAAATAAAATCTATCGTGCATGTGATGTTTTGTATCTATTCAAATTTGGTGGTAGGTTGAGAATATGAATATAGTTAGATGGAGAAAAAAAAAAGAAAATTATTTCATTCATTCACTTATTGTCTAGTTTGGACTTTATATTAATTAAATAATATACATTAAATCTTAAATCTTAAAAAATAATTTATTAGAAATTAGATAAATAAAAATAAAGGAACAAATAAAAGAGAAGACGTGCATAAGTCACCTAAGGTCGAGATATGAGCAAGATTAGCAAAATTTTATTAAATCCATTTATTTGTTTTCAAGTTTAATGATATGTACCCCACATAGAACATTTTGACCTATTATATATCTTTATTGCCGACAGATTTATTTTACTATTAATAATTTATTAGTTTTGCTAATCTTGCACTTAGTTTAAAATCATATTTTTCTGCATTTCTTGTCAAAAAACACGTTGCAAGTATGATTTCTTTTTATTTTAAAAAAAAGTATCACTAATTTTCCTTTTAACTCGATTTGTTTTGGCAAAGTGATTATTCAGGAGAGAAAGGAATATTTTTTAAAAAAATACATGCGATCAAAAAATTTGAAAGATTAAAAGGATAGTTTCAAATAAGTATAATATTATTAGCTTATAATAGATATAGTCATATTTTATTTATATAAAAAAACAATTAAAAGTTATTCAAAGTATACATTAGCTATCAAATATAGCATATTTATACATGTGCCCGACTATACATTACAATTATTTAAAAAATATATATATATATAGTTTAACTATACATATATACATTCATGATACATGAAGTCTAAATTGACTATGCAATCTCAATCATCTTGACATCACCTTAACAATTTCAAATTTAAATATGAAATTCTCTCGATATTTCGTCTCTTTTGATATATAATTCACTCAAAATAATTCATATTTGCAGCACATCAAATCTTAAAACAACAAAAAGAATATAAAGAAGGAAAAAAAAAAAAACAGAGAGAAGACAAGAAGAAGAAGCTGGAGAGAGGAGGAAGAAGAAAGGAGGAGGAAATAAAGTTATTAATAAGTTTTCAGTCAAACTTGATTTCAATCGTCTTTCTAAATGTTTGTTAATTTACCATTTCTTCTCCTTTTTTTTTAATAATCATAACGATCAAATTAATTTATGTACATCTCGATAATTTTTACGTCGTATAATGCCTACACTATATTAAAGTGTTTACCTGGAATTATCATCTCTAGATATTGGATATTCTCATCATCCCAAATAAGTGCCACATTTTTCTACAACTTGTTAGAGTTTGAAAAAGACACCAGCTATCCAAACAAGGCAAAAAAAGTCAAATAAAAATACAAGTGTTCAAAATACAAACCAGACAAAAGATCACACTTGTTAAGAAAATGAAATCATAAAGCATTATTAGTGTGATTGACTGCCGACTTTAAAGAGATTTTTGGCATTTGGACAATTGGAAGGCCACAACACGTGTAAGTCAAGTCAATTCCATTCATCCATTTGATATTTTCTATTCATACCTATCATGATTAAGTGATAAACTCAATTAACGACATATTACTTTATTATGACATAGTGATTAGAATAGATGATCCGACGAGATAGAGTGAAATTTGATTTCACTGAGGACATGACCTTAAATAGGAAGGAATGGAGATCGCGAATTAGAGTAGTAGAGTTAGATTGATGTTTGACTGTGGTAGTTTAGTATGGGGGTTAGATTGATGTTTGACTGTGGTAGTTTAGTATGGTTAGGTTGATATGCCATTGTGGTGTCTAGTAGGATTAGTTGTGTCTGTATATCTTATGTTGTCATTATCCGTCTTACATACGTTAAATTTTATCGTATTTACATACTATCATGTGTTTTTCATTATTAGTCGCTCTTTCTGCTTCCTTTTCAATTCCTTTTCCTTTTTTTTCCATCTCTAGTTTATTCTGCTAGGTTCCCAGGAAACAACACATCTGTTTCTATGAAGTAATGATAAGGTCTGCATGCATTTTACCCTCCCTAGACCCCACTTATGGGATTTCACTGGGTATGTTATTGTTGTCTAGAAACAACCTTTCTTCCTATATGAGATAGTGATAAGATCTACATGCATTCCACTAAGAGCCCACTTACACATCTCACGGCTTATAAGAAAATTTATTTTCTTTTTGTGGGGTAAGAAAACTTGTTTACATAAGAAAAAAGTCTCTTGAAAATCACCAAAATAATCTTCATTTTTTGCCACAGGATGTATAATATAACCAAAAAAGAATCCCACAAGAAAGAGTAACTGATATTCATCCTTACCACAAGTAAAAGGGCAGACATAAGGTACAAAAAAGAAAAAGAGAAATGGCTCTAGTTTCTATCCAGAACAAGACCAAATGAAATTAATAATTTAAAATCATTTGAGAAATGCATTTAATACAGAAGGAATTGCTCTCAGCAGACTACAAAAATGAATGTTGGGGGTTCTGCAGTAATATAAGATAATGTCTCCTCATCTGTGCACTAGTATGACAACAAAACATATAATTCACACTACAAGCTCTACAATAAACAAAATATTTGGCCTCTTCAAACTCTGTACTGTATCTACTTTACTTCACATTAATGTTCATCCCTGCAAAACCAAAGCAACTACTTAAGCATCTTTCACCAAAAAAAGGGGGGAGGGGGTGTGGTGGCATGAGAAGATAAACAAATAAGTAAATGACATCTGAGCACTTGTCTTTAGAGTCTCACATTGGACGAAGGTTATAGATTTGTCTCTTTATATGATCTTGGATTGTCATGTATAGGGGAAATAAGCTAGTTAAGAAAATCAAAGTTGGGAGTTCGGTCAACTTAATTGAAAAAGAGATTACTATACCTACCCAGCCACAACAAAAAACACCAGAAATACCGCAAGTGGGGTTTAAGGAGGAGTAGTGTGTACACAAATCATATAACTATCTCACGGAAGTAGAGAGGTTGTTATTGAAGGACCTTCAGCTGACAGCTCAAGTGCAGTAATTCTGGAGAGTCCCACAAGTGAGAAAGAAAGAATGAAAGATCTAAAGAAAAATCCTTATCCAACAACTCTTTCTTCTTCACCTCTGATTCTTCCTCCTCTCTTTCTTCTTAATCTTACTCTCCCCATCTCTCCCTTATCTTTGGTGTTGTAACAAATTATTATCAAGTGTGTATTCTTGTCGGTGAGGTGAGATGGTTGATAAATTCACATTTGATTCTTGTTTGTTCAAGTACATTATGCTGTACAATACTTATGAGCTAGAATTTCGGGTTGATTTAGGCCCAAGTTCTAGTTTTATCAACATGGAGTCAAAACAACCACTATCCGTGATACAGAGTTATCCAATGTAAGCCACCCCTCAATACTTTGTTATTAGTGCTCCAAATTTCCGGTTATACTTTGTTATTAGTGCTCCAAGTTTCCGGTTCTAAAGTAGGAGGGGTATTAAAGTCCCACATTGGTTGACACTATAAGCTTTAGTCTCTTTATATCGTTTTGACAATGCTTTGGAGTTCAGATATTAGCATAAACCCAACTAATAGGATGATTTTGTCTCCCAATTTCACTAGTTCAGCCTACTATTACCGTTAGATTCTGGAAAAAAACAAGTAAAGAGTTGGTCGGTCGGCATAATATTTACTTGAATCTACTTCCCTTGTGTGTTTCCAATACAATTTTGGCTTCTAACTAGTACAGTATCTTGAATGGATATTTCAGAATATTCACTTTAATACTTGCTAACTAGTCCCCTGGGTCATGCCACAGATATCAGAATATTTAATGGCATATGGTAGTTTCTCCATTTCTTTTCTCGACCAGTGACTATATGCACATTTCCTCCTTTACCTGCATCTGCAAATGTCAGAATCTCAAAGACCCCATCCTCAGTATTGTAATTCATGAAACCAGTGTGCCCTTGTGACTATTCTTCAAACTTCTTTCTAACAGCGACAGGCCAAGGCTGTTTATTCTTGATCAATGCTACAGCAAGAGTGCATATTTCAAAGCATATTTATTATCGTAAAAATATTTTGTGGTAATCACGTTTTTATGGTATATAAAATTGCTAAAGTCTTTAGCAATATCTATATATATTGTTGCTGTTAAATATAGTATAATGAAAACTATATAATTATCGTAAAATTCTTAATTTGTCGTAGTGGGTGGAGCTTGGCCCCCTTCTTCGGTATCAAAATGTCTTATTTGTTTTGACACAAAATTAAAAAAAAAAGATGTCTAAAGTTTATATACACTTTATTTTATCATTTCACATGTCATACGAAAATTTAGAGAACTTAAAAATTGCTAAATGAAGAAAAGGATATTCGATTTAAATGGATTACAAAGAAAATTAAACAACTTGAAGCCAAGGGTGTACAGTGTCTAGCTTAAAAATTACATCCTATGCATTTCAATTTATATGTGATTTTAAATTAACACACATATATAATGTAGTTTTCCAAGGAATGGGCGTGCTTGACACCCCTCGGGCAAGTGTGGTAGCTCCGCCTCCGTGCACTGGGCTGCGCAGTAGAAAAATGGAGATAGCAACAACACAACATACCTAGTGAAATCTCATAAGTGGGGTCTAGAAAGGATAAAATGTACGCAGACCTTATCACTACCTCATAGAGATAGAGACTATTTCTAGGGAAACCGAGATAGCATTAAAACATTTAAACTGTAAATGAAAAGTTTAAATTCATTCCTAATGTTTTCACTTGAATGTTTGAGCAGCAGAGTTAAAAATTACAAGCAGTCAATGTACAATATTCAAGAATCATATAACTATCTCACGGAATCGATGGAATTTATACTACATATACAGCACACAACAATTCGTGACACGTACACATAATTACTTGGAAACGTACATGCAATTAACCACCAAAATAATTCTTCTTCTGATGTTCACAGGAGTGCAGAAAGCGGAGATTGAAGGAAAAGATAATAGTTAAAGAGTTGATAGATTAATCATTTCTATCAATTTACAATTAGAAATGTTGATGAAGGATGCAATGCTAAAAGAAGGTTTATGGAACAAAATAATAAGAATTCAAACATTTTGAAAAAAAAAGGTCAAAAAGAAGTTACCAGCGTGGAGAAAGGAGCAAATTTATGGATTGTCACGGGAGCATTCTGTTAGTTCAGAACTCAACATGTGATGGAGGAGGAAATCTACACGCTGGCTCCGAGTCTTAGTGCTGCGCAATGGAAGAAGTTTCCATCAGAAAATTGGTTAACATCCTATACGTGTTGATGAAAATTTTCCCATATCTCAACATTAATCAATCATACTTACCCAACATTACGTCTTCGCTCACTTCGTGATTCCTGAATTACACAAAAGAAATTCAGTTTTATTGTTAACAAAAGAAACACTGTTGAATAACAAAATAAGAGATGTAGATCTCCAAGATTAGTACCAAGTGGTTTGTTTAACGAGGACTTGGTTTGAGACTGAAGGAGCAAACCAGACGGTAGGCTGGTAGAAAGACATAAAATTCTACAACTGTTTGAAGGTTATATAGTTATGAAAGGCTATGTTCTGCAAACGGCTGTTTGTAAATGTAGGTTTAAATGCCAAGGGATATAAAAATAGGAGGAACTGGGGAAAGAGTAAAGAAACATGGTTTATGTGGGCAAAAAAGCAACAACAACAATAACATACCCAGTGAAATCCCACAAGTGGGGCATGGGGAGGGTAGATTGTACGCAGACCTTACCACTACCTCATAGAAGTAGAGAAACTGTTTCCTGGGAACCCTCGTCTCAAATGGGGCAAAAATGCCAGAAACAAAATATAGCTAAAAAATTTAGGTTCGTGTCCAGACATTTGTTAGTGTCATTTCCATGTTCTACAACATTTAGCAGTGATATTTTTGTCAATGATTTGAATAAAAGCTTCTGTTTTTCTCTTTTCGAGAGTGATCTAGCCTGGTAGATCATGAAGGAATCGTTCTCTTTCTAAATTTCACTGGCTATAATTTTCATGAGAGTATATAATAAATAGCATTCTATGATTAAACCAAGAACTCCAACAACTAGCTAGAGTCTGTCAAGATGTTCCTGCCTGCAAATGAACGCGCTAGTAAAAATAGATTCACTTCGTGAGAACCAGCTGATGCAGGTTCATAAACTAACCTTGTCATCACCATCCACACAGCTTGCTGCAGCCTCTAGATCCATTTCTGCTTGAAAAGCTTCCAAGACAAATGCAACAATCTGGAAGAGTACAAGCAAAGGTTAAGTGTTCATTTATCATTTTTACATTTATTGTTTAAGCGTTTGTTTGTCGTTTCGGTGCTGACACATGCTACTGGGCTATACAGAGGATAAGTACATAGGAAAGAAGAAAGTGCCCGAACACGAAAGTAAACTAAATGATAAGAACAATTAAAAAGGAAACATTAACTAAAAGTATCTAAAATCAAAACATGCAGTATTACAACTTTCTGTAATTTATTGAACAGGAATAGAACAATTAAGCTACCTTGCATCAATATAGAATATAGTTGTACACACATTCCAGTATTACCAACAATTATGCCTCAACCCTAAACTAGTTGGGATAAACTATATGAACCCTCACTATTCATTTTGCTCCGTTCGTACCCATTTCATTCCAATATTCAAATGTATTACGTTCATGCATTACTTCTTATTTGTATCATAATCTGTACATTCTTAACTAAGCTTCTGAGACAATTTGGACAGTCAGCAGAACAAATCTATACTTATCATTCAGCTCATTGTATTATATCCTAGCACTAGTATCTAAGCAGGGCTTGTTTTCTAATTGACCCTCCGGAAGATCGCTGACCCAGTCTACACGGCTAGTGATGCGATCATGGACAGGGACGGGTAGGAAATCTCTGCAGATCTTAAGGTCATCAAGAAAATGGAAAGTCTCCGGTGGTGGTAAAGAAAATATCCAACTTCCCATTAATGGCTCCAAATGGGCAGAAATGGGCAGTCAACTTCATAAAATTCTTTAACTACTATGTATGAAAAAAATTGATACCAATCTGTTTAAACATTTTCTCGTTTTATGAAAATTTTAAATTGAAGAAATACAACATCAATATTCAAGATCCAAAAATATAGCAGGGAGGTGTTAGCTTGAATAAGACTGCTTTAATACTATGTATACAAAAAATATCAGATGTCCATTATGGTTGGGTAAACATATTTAAATGATATCTTCTCAGATGATTCATACGCTAAGGGAAATAAATCCCTTGCACTTCTTAGGTAAGAGGAAACTTCCACTATTAGGTTTGAAACATTTTGAGGTCAGTTTTGAGTGGTTTGTTTTTTCCAACGTCAATATCAATTATTAGTATTTTTTTTATTTGCACCGGGTGTCCGAGTCTCTTTGAGACCCGACTAATCCCGGGGGTGCATAGGCCCTCGGCAAGGAGTTTCCCGCAAG
>DF364265.1:19303-30864 GCA_000787875.1 Solanum virginianum | reverse complement strand
TGAGTGGTAGTTTCAAAGTTTTGAGGAAAAACATCAATTTGGGACACAAAATTATTTCTAATCATCGATATAATTAGCTGTCAGAGGTAAAAGAATTTGAAGGCATAAAATTTAGCAGACAACAGCTTATAAAAATGTCGAATCACAAAAAAACAGTTTGTTTTGTGCATTATTAGGAAAAGAGGAGGGACTAAGAGCAGACACATAAAAAAGACATAATTTATAACACACTGGATATTGATAAAAATGTTGAACCACAAAAAAAGCAGTTTGTTTTGTGCATTATTAGGAAAAGAGGAGGGATTAAGAGCAGGCACATAAAAAAGACATAATTGATAACACACTGGATACTGATGTACCTACAGATCAAAATATTGGTATTCACTGGAGTAAGTACTCTCATTTTTACGTAAACAGACTCATTACCAATGTGAGTGCATTATCTGGTACAATGCATTATCTGGTACAATGCATTCATGAGAACTTATCTAAACATAAGAAGTTGACGTTTTGGTTTGCCTTTATGTTTATGGAGAGCTTCAGAAGAGATCTAGAGACCAGACTTTGCAAAGAGTAGACATGGATGCTTACCAAATTGAACAGCCACAAAACTGAGATAAGATAGAAGCTGACGAAGTAGATATAAGTCCAGGCAGTCCCTGTTAGTTCCTTGTAGCTCTGAAATGTTAGGTAATTATTATCAGCTACATAGAACACCCATGTTAGAAAGCAGGTAAGTCGAAACTATTAAAATGGCATTAATCATCTCGATACTCTATACAATAGCACATCAAAGCAGAATGCACAAAGGATGAAATAACTTGCAACAACTGAGATCTTTCACCATGTTACTCAAAGTTAATGAGTTCTCACTGTTCTTTCTTTTTTTAAAGAAACAAAATTTTATTGATAAGCATGTGGATACAAATCTGTTACTCCTTTGATTTTGACCTCGAGCCATATTTTGATCAATTGATAAATATCCCCAAGATACATGGAATATTTAAGGTGCCTTTTCAAGAGTATCCTTTATATAGGCATAACTAGGGTTTAGAGTAGACTAGCCTCCTAGAAACTTGATTAAAATAAGACTCATCTTGTAGAATCCGATAAAATTTCGATGTCTACAAATGTCCCCTGCTTCAAGGCTTGTCGATGTGTAGACTTGATGAAACTTAAAGACAGGGCTTGAAGCACTCATTTTTTCACCGTTGATGGTTTCAAATTTGCAGATTTGATTTATGAGAGAATAGATGAAGGGCAAATTTGGTCCCATTGGGCATGCCAATTTGTTCGCAACATATTTTAAAGTGATGAAAAATAATCACAAATAAAATACGGAGAAACAGAATTTTATTGATAAACATGTGGGTACAAATCTGTTACTCCCTTGATTCTTCTCTCATTAGATTTTTGCATGATTTGACGACAGTTAGTGACGTATTTCTCGAACGTGGGATGGTTTTGACCTCCTTAAGCCATATTTTGATCTCTTGATAAATATCCCCAAAATTTATGAGATGTTCACTGAATCCTCAAATAAATTATTCTTACTTGTAAAGAAAGTCCACTTTGTTCATGTACAAGTTACTACTCAAAAAGGCACTACAGAAACGAAAAGTTAAATTAGAGTTGATCTCATTATTTATTCTAATTTAACTTTCTTGAGCTAACAAGTGATGTTTCTCCCTTTACACTTGATTTCTTGTTCTTTTCAGGAATTTCCCATACACAAGTAACTTGTAAACCTCTATCATAGAACAAAACTTTTCATTTGTTTCCAAGTGATGGTAGACCTGTTTACCAACAATTATTAAATGTTTATTTTGGCAGAATCCCATCAAATGTGCACTTTAAATTACTAAGAGTAAAGAGGAATTATAATCTTATACAGACAACGTACATAGTTCATCAAATTCAGTAATTTAATCTCTTGTAAGTAAATTGAAAAATGTATGTTGTTGATCAGTTCAATCTAGTTATCATTGGCAAAAAAAGATGGTTATATTGTTTAGACAAAAACTTGCATAATCGATTGCTGATTCATCTCGACGAGAACTATTCTTGATGATCCAGTTTTGCCTTCTCGGTCCAAATGTACGTGTATGCAGGTAATATGTACGGTAACTATGATATAGTTACCTGCATACACATACATTTGAACAGAGAAGGCAAAACTGGATCATCAAGAATAGTTCTCGTCGAGATGGATCAACAATCGATTATGTAAGTTTTTATCTAAACAATATAACTGTCTCTTTTTTGGCCAATAATAACTAGATTGAACTGATCAACAACATACATTTTTCAATTTACTTACAAAAGATTAAATTACTGAATTTGATGAACTATGTACGTTGTTTGTATAAGATTATAATTCTTCTTTGCTCTTAAATAATGTTGGTGTAAGGTACCAATTTGTGCAACACCTAATTCCCTTCAAGTTATACTCTGTACAGACACATTTATCACAGCATTGAGGAATCACAACAAAGTTAGAAACAATGCAGCCACTTAAGTATTGGGCTTGGCTAGTTCACCAAGGTCATCATCCGTCATGCCTAATTTAAAGGTGGCCCCTTGGTTCATTTAAGTTTTACTTTAAAGGTAAGAAAAATACACGACTGATCTATGAAGAATAAGCATCATAAAAGATGACCATATACATAAAAGATAATTCTTCTAAGCAAATAGAATGATAATTGAGGAAATCCTAAAATCAGGATACCTGCAACCACACTTGCCCATATCCCATCACCAATATGTTGAAAAGTGTGACCATGCCGCTTGGATAGTCATTGAAGTTAAAAAGCAAATAGCTTGGATCGTCAAGAAATCAAAGTTGATTGACTTCCAAGTGGGAACACTACAAAAATATGCGACAACAAAAATGGACCTTGATATTAAATGATAAAATTGTTTCTTCCAAGAAGATTATCATGAAATGGCAAAAAGATTGTTCCCTTGTCGTTTATGAAGAAAAAATGTCCTGTAGAAACTCTAATTTCCCCATTGATAAAAGGATACTCATTATCAGAAAGCTCAGTTTGGGCTAAATTGGGGTTTCCAGTGTTGACAATCCCCCCAAAGATCTGCACAAGTTTAAAAAATAAAAATAAAAAAAAAAGTAGCCAAGGGTGAAAGGCAGGAGGATAGGAAAAGAGTAGACATACAATACTTCAACATCAATAAAGAAAACGAAGAGGAAAAGCTATTTCAGTTTCTTGTATGATACCATATTGACAAAGAACTACAGCCAAAGGCAATCTAACAGAGACAGAAATTAATTTAAGGACAAAGAGGACTTCACAAAGATTAGAAACAGAATTCGGACGACGAATGGAACCTTAAGGGAGTGATTAACATAGTAATAGGCTAATAGCAACAGAAAAAGTCAAACATACCTGTAAACCAAGAGAGCAATAAAAGCACAAGATGCAGAATATGGTACCCAAGTACGGCATTAGACTTGGTATGAGGGTCAAAAATCTGTAAAGCATCAGAAAGAGAAAACACTGAGTAAACTGTAAGCACCCAATAATGGGTTTCTCATTGTATTACGGATGCACTCAAAGTAAGAAAACATACTCCCAATAGTGGGTTCCTCATTCTCTTACAGACGCATTCTAAGTGAAACATATACACTAAAAATAAGGTAAGCAACATTTTGTAAAAATATATATCGACTATCCTAAGTTATCTTTTGGAATATTCTATGTGATTTTCCTTTATCAAGTGAGACGAATCTAGACTTTTATGAATTTAGAAACATATTCACTTGATATTCTTATTTGGAGACCATAAAAAGCACATAAGCTCAATCCAGGTTTATCATCATTATAAGCTAAGGTTTATCATCATCACGAGTAGCATCCAGAAGTCAGAACACAGCACATAGAGAAACAGAATCAAATCATGGGGACGAGCATCTAATTCTTGCTTCCAAAAGGTCTTTTACTAGTACATGGTATATATTCAGCGAAAGAATTAAAGTACTCAAGAAGTGACAGAAACAAGAGCAGAATATTTGGCAGAATTGCAAGAGCAAAATAATTAGAGGCCTTTACCATTCTCCGTTGGACAAAAAAGTCAGATCATCAGGGGCTACAAATGTAGCTGTTTCTCCAATAACTGTGAAAATTGAACTCATCCGTTAAATCAGTTAAAACCAGCAAATTCAGAGAACACAGCAATCTCACTATGTGCAGAAAAGTGAGAAGTGTCAATTAATACAAAGAACTTGACAAGCAGTAGCACTGTTGACTGGGTTCACATTATTATTAGAAGAAAAAGATCACTCTTACACACCAAGATAACAAATTTTGGCAGTAGTGCACAATATTTTAGACAAAAAACAAAAAACCACCTCTAATAACTGAAGTGAAATCATGGAAGTGTACATATTTTCAGAGGATTCGTTATCTCTTGACTTTTTATGTATCCTTTCCATTAATATCTCTGAAAGGAAACAAACTCTCTACCTAAGAGGTAGTGGTAAGGTGTGCATACATTTTACCCTCCCCAACCCCACTTGTGGAATTTCACTGGGTATTTTGTTGTTGTTCTAAGCCTAACTCAACAACGTAAACACGGACATGCAAAGAGGATTGTCCAAGACCATAACCACAACTCAAGACCTCAACCAATGTGGGACTTAACACTGCCCACATGCTCAGGACTCAACAAGAGGGTGGGTAAAGGGGCCCAACAATGTGTAACACAACAATAGGGACCAATGGGTCTGACTTTGATACCATGAAAAGAAAATGGACCCTGGGCCTGTCTCAGCCCTCAAAAACTAACTCATCGATCAAGGATTGTCCAAGACCATAGCCACAACCCATTTCCTAAACCAACATAGGACTATTAAGAAAAACAACAAGCATTATCAAACAAAAGTAAAGTAATATAGCGTATTTCGGATGACATTTTCAGATACAACCTTACAAATTTTATAAATTGAATATGAAGAGAGAGATCTGAAATACAACTATGAGCCAAACAACTTCAAAATGTCAACCCAAGTGCTAATACAATACTTGATATAAATTTAATTAAGAGACCTCAGGCTTTCGAACTTTAGAAACCTACCAATGACCCAAGTGATGACAAAATCAAATCGATTTTGACCATCCACAAAGAGGACTTCACTCTTCACAACGCTTGATGTCAAAGAGGCACCACCATAATAATAGGATAAGAAATTTGAATGTTCATATTAACTACTCAAAGTCTACCAGATCATACTGTAAAGAACAACTGCCAAGTCCAAGGATAAAAATACGAAGTACCTAGTTCTTTGATATCAATACCCTTGCCCTTTTCCTAGTGTCTCTATGCCTTAAGATAAAATTTATTTTTTTCCCAAGCTCTAAGCTGGATGAGAACGGTATAACCCTTGCTAGTTATTAGTAGGATAATTTTATGGCCAAAAGAGCGCAAAACTTGCTTTTGGCCACATGAGTCTAAAGAAGTTCAGATGCAACAAGAGACTGCATATACAAGTGCATCATTGTTGCTGATCCAACTTGGTATTTTTTAGTTGGGTTAAACATTTTTCAGGAATCTCAAGTGAAACAGTAAAAAAGGGAACATCCATAATCCTTTTCTTGGTCATCGTAACACTCATACAAATATCAACAGGCATACTACACAAAACTGTGTAGTCCCCCTCAAACAAAAAAAGCCTATTACAACAACGGATCAAATCTACTTTGCTACTTACAAACTATCTAACACATCAACAATATCTTCAGTTTGTATTAACATTTCCTGTTTACACCCAAAAAATTAATAAATAAAATTATAGGCCTAAGAATGAACTTCTGGATGTTGCATTGCTTGTCCTTAAAATATCTCCTATTCCTTTCTGCCCAAACAAACCAACAAATACATGCTAGGACAATCTTCCATTTAATACCTCCTTTTTCTTGTTTGATTGATAGAGGGTATAGCATTTTATATCACCTCCTTAATGCTTCCTGGCATCACCTACCTAATTTTCCTTACGTTGATAAAAAAATTCCATAACTGATCTTCCCATTTACACTGTAAAAAAGAAAAAAAAAGGGGGCTAATTGTCTCTGCATCTTCACCACATAGGTAACATTTGGAGCATAGTTGAATTCCTCTCTTGGTGAACATCCATGAGCCAAAATGTGGGTTCTTTGGAGCGAGCTATGACAGCATTTGAAGGGGTTGCAAGTGGTTTTGTTAAGTTGCGAACTAGTTTCTAATTTCCTTTCAGAGGTGTTTTGTGTATAGATGATTGGTTTTCTTTCATATAGAACCATATTTGGTGTAATATCTCCACTTTTTGGTGTACTGCTTATTATATGGTTTTTCCCATCATTTATAAAATTACTTTATCAAATAATCTTAAGGCAGCAACTTAAAATGCAGATAGACAGAAGACAACCTCCTAGACCAAAAAATAACTAGCAAGGTCTCTTTTCGTCAATTTAACTGGCAATAAATACATCACCATAAAATTTCTATGGAACTCTCTATAACCTTTGCTGAGTATGATCATGGCAGACAATGAAACTTTTCCAGAAATAAAGAACTGGGCCAGGACTGCACCCTGCTATATTGCCGAACTTACTGGCGTCTGGTGTTTCTTTTATGATCTCTTTTATAAATGGTACTCCTTCAGTCTCAATTTATGCGTCTTACTTTCCTTTTTCAAGTAAAGTCACTGATATTTTAACAAAAATCTCAAGTATTGTAATGGGAATTTGAACCTAGGACCTACAGGTTTTTCTAGTACCTCTCAACCAGTTGGTGCTACAAGTGTAAACACTCAGGACAGGACGTGGATCATCTTTTACTACATTGATAGGTAGCGTCATGTTAGTGGTGAGAAGTAAAAAGATAGCTCGTCGGTACCACGGATCATGTTGGGTACTGTGAAGGATGCTCTATTCAGTGGGTCTTTAGAGGAAAGGAGAGAAGACAACAGACAAGGGATTTTGCTCTATAGAGCATATGTAGATCACATGGAAGGAAAGGAATAGTAGAACTTTTGAAGGGAAAGAAGAGTTTGTACATCTGAGGAAGAACCTCCTACTTTAATGTCTTTTTGACGCAATCATGAGGTTACTATTTGTCTAGAAGATTGCATGTGTGTAGTAGAGAACCAAATCTTTCTGTAGATTCTCTATTTTTTTCGTGTACAAAAACTTCCCCATCATCAAGAAAATTATACCTAATCAAGAAAACAGGGTGGTGCACATTTAAGTAAAGGATTTGACAGTATTAAAGTCAAATCTCAAGAACTTAATCCAACAACAACAACATACCCAGTGAAATCCCACAAGTGGGGTCTGGGGAGGGTAGAATGTACGCAGACCTTACCACTACCTCATATAAGCAGAGAGGCTGTTTCCTGGGAACCCTCATCTTAAAACTCATAAGCAGAAAGAACTAGATATGACAAAAAGGAAAGGGAAGGGAACTTGGGTCATGTCCTCTGTGAGATCAAGAACCTAATAAGTCCTCCAATTCAACAGCGAGAATTATTATGATAAAGGAAAAGTTTTAATATTTGAAATATCAAACAAAAATGCAAAATACAACCAAAAAAATTCAGAAGTCATTTATTTATATCTCCATCTTAAACTAATTAACCCTCTACGAGGTATGGTTGATATATTTAATGCGAACGGCAACCGAAGCTAATGCCACTAACATAAAACCATCTGGATAACTTTCTACCTATTGGGATCAAGCTATAACCAGAATCTGATGAATGAAAAGCTCACATCAAATTTCAAGAAATATTGGTGCCAAGTCCTCCGATTCATCATGCGACTTACCAAAGATGAACCCCACCTTCTGCCAAAAGGTTTGACCTGAGTTGTTCTGTATATCTAGCTAGAATTCACCAATAGCAGAACAAGTCAGCGAGGCAGCATATACTAAACTTAAAAAAGATGTAAGCAAAACAATGTGAAAAGTGGGGAATATTTCTTCAGTTGTTAGTCCTCCTCTCAAGTATTTTATTTGCATAAAAGCACAAAATTCACCACTAAACAAAATCTTCCCTCATTACAACAACAACAACAACATACCCAATAAAATCCCACAAGTGAGGTCTGGGGAGGGTAGAATGTACGCAGACCTTACCATTACCTCATAGAAGTAGAGAGGTTGTTTCCTGGGAACCCTCATCTCAAAACCCATAAGCAGAAAGGACTAGATATGACAACAAGGAAAGGGAGGGGAACACAAAGAGTGACTAGTAATGAATAACACAAGGCAATATGTTAATACGATACAACACATATAAGACAGATAATGAGAACACAGAAAAGGAAAACACGTCCTCCACCTAACCCATGCATCCCCCTAACCCTGCCAATTAGCCTACTACTCTAATTCGCAACCTGCACTTCTTCCTAACTAGGGTCATGTCCTCTGTGAGATCAAGCTCTGCCATATCATCTCTAATCACCTCCCCTCCAGTACTTCTTCGGTCTACCTCTACCCCTCTGAGTATCTCGCGACATGCATCTTTTGGACATGTGCCTTTTTGATTGGCCAACATTCCTCCCCATATAGCAAAATTTTCCCTCGTTAACATACATAAAAGTAAGAAATAAGTAAATACACCACAAATATCTCAGCATATGAGGATCTTGATTTATTTATTTTTGGGTGAAAATGTTGATTCTATCCTCAAAACTCAGGTAATCAGTAAGATGTGCCAGTCCTGTCAAACATAAATGATTTTGAAGAGGAGGTTTCTCTGACGTACTTAGGAAGAAACTTGTATGGTGGCACTGTGTTATTCTTATCAGATATAGGAGAACAACCCCACCTCCTTGATGTTGCATCCACATAGTACTGAAAGCACTAGACAGTAAACAAAGCAGAAAGGACAAAAGTTCTATGGTTGTTCAGATTCAATGTTCAGCTGCATGGTGGATGGAGGCAAGAGGGACTCATAGTTATAACAGATGGAAGGATGCAAGTCACGCCACATTAAGCTTGATTCAAGATCACAGTTTTAACAATTAGGGTAGTTGCTAGTTATGACTTGGTTGTGGGGTCAGTGTTTGGTCAACAATTAACCGATCAGACACCAAAAGGAGTTAATAGATTCATACCGTAGTTTCAATAATAACAGCAACAAGATTGACAAGGAGAACGAACACTATTATGTACTCAAATGTATTGCCACGGACAAAGTCTCTTAACTTCTCTGATGCTGCTGAATGATAGAAATTTGGACATGCTTCAAAGATTGGCAGCTGCAATAGAAAACAGAAAATGAAGGATTCTCCAGTATAACCTTCAAACTGTAATTAAAAGGGTAAATGGACTCACTGAATCTTCCTTCTGAAATCTTAGTCCGATTGCAGTGCAGAGATCAGCAAATTCATCCAAATTTATCTGCATTTGAAACAGAGGAATTCATGAGAAGAGTGAAAACAAAAATGATGGAATATTTAGTGATTGAAAAGATTTCATTCATGAAAAGGATCAGATCCTATAATTCAGAAACCCATCTGGTTCCATGAACAAATATGAGAAACTTGAAGTTCTTAGACTAGAGAGGATCTAACAAACTTCAAATGGTAAGGTAGTAGATAGATGTGTTTCTACACCACCAACACACCCAGTGGAATCCCACAAGTGGAGTCTGGGGAGGGTAAAATGTACGCAGACCTTACCACTACCTCATAGAGATATAGAGGTTGTTTCCGGAAGATCCTCATCTCAAAAATACTCGGCCCTAAAAGCAGAAGATACTATATATAAAGTGGAAAGCAAAAGATAATATATGATAGACAATAACACCAGATATAAATACACAATTAATCCTACTTAGACAATAACAACACCAGACATAAATACACAATTAATCCTACTAACGTACTATATCACGAGGGCAAACATTATCCTACCCTTACTAGCCTATTAGCCTTTTACCCTAATACCAACCTTCACTCCTTTCTATCTAAGATCATGTCCTCGGTCAGATGAAGTTTCGATATATCCTGTCTAATCACCTCCCTCCAATACTTTTTCGATTTACCTCTACCCCTTCGCATGACCCCTAAATCCAACCTCTTACACCTCCTAACAAGAGTGTCGGCACTTTTTCTCTTCACATGCCCAAACCATCACAGTCTCACTTTCCTCATCTTGTCTGCCACATAGGTCACCCCTAACTTCTCATGAATAGTCTCATTCCTACTTTCATCACCCCTACTATGCCCACACATCCATCTCAACATCCTCATCTCCGCAACCTGCACCTTCTAAATATGTGAGTTTTTGACTGGCCAAAACTCCACCCCATATACCAATGACAGTCTAATCATCATGCTGTAAAACTTACCTTTAAGTTTAGGTGGTGTCATCTCATCACACAATACTCCAGAGGCAAGCATCTACTTCATCCATGCTGCCGCAATACGATGTGACATCGTCATCGATATCACCACCACTCTGGATGATAAACCCAAGAATCTACTAGGTATGGTTGATATATTTAATGCAAATGGCAACCAAAGCTAATGCCACTAAAGGCAGATGTGCTTATACACCGATTCCAATAATACACCAAGTATTGATCAGATAAACCAAAAATTTCAACTTTGATAAGCAAATGGAAAATACAAAATAAGTAGTTTAATCTAATAACAACAACATCCCAGTGAAATCCCACAAGCGGGGTCTGGGGATGGTAAAATGTACGCAGACCTTACCATTACCTCATAAAGAAAGAGAAGTTATTTCCAAAAGACCCTCATTTAAAAAAATATCATCCCCAAAAGTAGAAAATACTAGAAATGAAATAAAACAACTAGAGTGGGAAACAAATTATAATATATAAAGATAACAAAGGTAACAAAATAAATGACACAATAACAACACCATATATAAAGACAAGACTAACTCTACTAACCTACTATATCACAAGGCTAGACATCACCCTACCCCCACTAGCCGTCTAACCTTCTACCCTAATACGCGACCTTCACCCCTTTCTATCTAAGGTCATGTCCTCGGTGATACAAAGCTGCACCATATCTTATCTAGTCATCTCCCCTAAATACTTTTTCGTTCTACCTCTACCTCTCCGCGTAACTCCTAAATCAAACATCTCACACCTCCTAACAGAAGCATCATCATTTCTTCTCTGCACATGCTCAAACCATCGCAGTCTCGCTTCCCTCATTTTATCTGCCACAAAGGCCACCCACAGCTTCCCCGAATGATCTCATTTCTAATCTTATCCCCCTAGTATGTCCACACATTCATCTCATCATCCTCATCCCCGCAACCTGAACATGTGAGTTTTTGATTGGTCAGCACTCCACCCCATATAGCAAAGACGGTCTAATCATCATTCTGTAGAACTTACCTTTAAGTAAATCAACAGTCTGACAAGAACTATGGTTGCTATTACTGTTAGCAACAATGACTAGTTCTGCAAATGGGGAAATCATTATGATGATTACTATCCAAAGAAAATATATACTTTCCAAAGGAAATAATTTAAACATAAACTGTTGAAAGTCACAATTCAATCATCAGAACCTATGTTG
>DF364265.1:0-12813 GCA_000787875.1 Solanum virginianum | reverse complement strand
AACACCAACCTCCACCATAGAACAACCACCACCATCAACCACCTCCACCACTACCCTCCACAGCAAAGCCATTATTATCATCAACCACCACCACTTGCCTCCACTGCACAATCACCAACAAATGCAGCACCAGATGTAGGAGTTAGGAAAATTCATGTTCTTACCTAACTGGTGTTATATAATTTACATCAGTTAGAAGGGGGTGGTCATTCCTATACAATTGATGTCCTTGACATCATAAACAGTGGAAAAGACTGACTGTGCATCAGCATGAATGAGTCTATATAAACCTTCATATTTTAAAAAATTAATATATTTATAACTAAAACATGATTTGAATGAGAGGTGCATTCTCATTATTAGAAGAATAGTTGTCATTACTATAACTTATAAGGCTAATCAAATTTTATAAATCAGGTGCATGTTTGAGACATACTTTACACATTTGAAGCTCATACAACAAGTTGAAGGTACACTTCGATTCATTTTAAAAGTTGATAAAAGGAAGAAATTTCGCAGAACCAGAGAAGATCAAGTGCACCTTTTCTTTGGTGAGGTGGGGGAGGGTGCAAAAGCATTATGGACAATGAAAGAATATAAGCATGAAAATATAATTAGTTAACAGCAGTAGAACAAAATGCTATTTACTTGATATTTGGGGAAACAACAGCCAAAAAGCTCACTTCTTTAAATTCCTTCACATATAATATCAAAGTTAAGAATTGCTTATAAAAACCATATTCCCAGTAAGGATTGTATGTTCGCATTATCAAGCAAGACAACTAGAAAATAAAATTGTGACACCACTTGGAGGGTTAAGTCTGGGTAAAGGAAGTTAAAACATAAATATCAATAATGAGGTTGTGACTAGAATTGGAAAATTAATGAGCAGGGATCCTACTATGATATACCTAATGTTCAAAATGAAGAACACCACACGGACATAGGGTGAAATACGGAATGGAAGATAATAGAAGTCTGCTAGAAAGAGAATGTAGACCACAATATCCGCCACCAAGATTAACAGCAAAAGGACCTGAAATATCAAGACAAACAAGAAAGAAATTGTTATTCCTAGGATTCACCAATTCCAACAAACCCTCAACAATCTTTTTCCTCAGAAATCATTATGAAAAATCGAGTTATGCAGGTTAGTTTTCAACAGAAAATAGTTTAAACAGAACCACAAGAGGGGCTTTTTTCCTTTTAAGGACAAGGGAAACCACAAGTGTGGCTTGTAACAACCATTGTGGGTTTCTTATAGAGAGAACTTCTTGTTGGAACTTACCTAGTTACCTTCTGTGTTGGAAGGAACACAACGGAAGTACAAGGAGGAAAACAGCAAGTGATTAAGTTAATTAAAATATGCATCATACATTATATTATATAACCAAAACTTTTAGTCACTTATACACCAAATTTTGTAGTTCAAATCCAAATACATGCATACATAGACATAGAATATATATATATACATATATATATATATATATATATACATACATACACATACAATATACATACACATACAATATACATACATATATATATATATATATACATACATATATATATATATATACATATATATATATATATATATATATACATACATACACATACAATATACATACACATACAATATACATACATATATATATATATATATACATACATATATATATATATATACATATATATATATATATAACAAAATATTATGATCGCCTATGCTCTAAATTCACTCTATATTTTCTTTCCTCCCAAAATGAGAGAAAAAAAGAATCCAAAATGAGAACTTTCTTATGTTGTCCAATTTCATTTCCCTATGTGTTTGTCAAACCTAAGGAAATGGACAATTCCACCATTTTCTCTTCCTTTCTTCAGTCACAAAACAAGTCAATTACTATTTGTAATGGCTCTCCATGGATGTGCTTTTCAAAGTAAAAACTAAAGATATGCAAAATGCTGAAAAAGATGAGTTGGATGAGGTATTAGAGATTCTGCTGCACTTAAAAATCCAAAAATCCTCATCTCTAATACCTCTGCGCTCTGTCACCATGTGGAAGAACACCACAATAGAACGTGCACCAGAGGCAATGCATGGAAGTCATGCTATGGTGGAATATGACCACCATCATTCAGGCACCTAAGAATCCAAATATATCTTAACAAAGATCCATAGTTGTTGTCGAGTAAAATACCCACACCAATTTGGTGCAATATCTTATTGCTATTTTTTGGCGGATTTCCAACAATACAAAGAGCCACCATCTCAAATTCATTCTATCTTTCTTCACCAACAGCAATAAGCACCTGGTTGATTAATCAGACGCTTCTTATTCTCTAACCAATGAGGAAAGAAGACTGTGTCTTTCAACTGTAATAATTTTGTTTTCTTTTCCAAGCAGTAATATACTCCACAAACCAACCTCCAAGAATATTTAGTGCTAAAAGAGTTACTTTTACCGGTGTTTGAGTTTGAAGGTAGAATATGAGGGAAATGGGGAAGGAGAGGAGGAGGAAGAGATCAACTGCAGGCTCAATTTGATGCCGTTCCTCATGATATATTGGTACACATTCTTTCTGTATCTAAAGAAGGTGCTAAGTCACTCTAGATTTCGCGTCAAGGACTTGTTTTGTCAGACATGAAATTTTTGAAAAAATGAGTTCCCTGGTATGCATGATTCATCTTATCATGCTTTGTTTTCTTCAACTGC
The DNA here is from genome assembly GCA_000787875.1 of Solanum virginianum. Taxonomy (NCBI): domain Eukaryota; kingdom Viridiplantae; phylum Streptophyta; class Magnoliopsida; order Solanales; family Solanaceae; genus Solanum; species Solanum virginianum. The sequence continues at coordinate 10,093 of DF364265.1, read as the reverse complement.
AGAATCTGACACATCACAACCAAGATATTTCACCTTCTACTTTTAGCGAGAAGAGTGACAAGAACATCAATACAAAAGTACTAACGTCAGAGTACTACTATCTTCACAAAAAAGATATCCTTTACATGGAGGAATGGAAATGAATGTCTTTTTTCTAAAAGAAAGATCACCATTCATAGGAGAGAACACAAAAGGACTGGTACCAAATACCTTCAGTCTGTTGAGAAGATTTCTCCAGTAGAGATGGAAGCCTTCATATGATATTGGAAATAAAATGTGTATTACAAGAAGTAGAAGAGTAACACCCTGCAGAAGACAGTTTAAAAGAAACTGTTAGTAAAAGGTAATCAACCCAGCTAAGTAGAAATCTCTGAGGTTAATGTTTGTGCATTTCACACGAATCTCCTACAGCCTAACATATGACTAGAGAAGTTCCTCTTCTGAAGCTACCTAGCTAACAACATATATGTGATAGTAATGTTTATGCATCCAGATTGAACCACTATTAGAACACTATTATTCAATATTGGTCCAAAGGATTTCCTTTTTAAACGCTACCTAGTAAAGCCAGTAAAGAATAAGAACAAGAACAATGAACAAGAAATTCTCACAAGCGAAGTAACAACTGTCCCTAATTCTCATGTAACAATAATGCAGCTATGGTTTTAATAATGAACAAGAAGTCCTAGTTTTCCTCATTCAAGCTTCCTACACAACAACAGCAACGACACTTCAATCGAAACCAAGTTGAGGTCAGCTGTACAAATTCTCACTGTCCATGTCGCACTAATAAGCCCATCTCACTAAAGCTATAACCAAGAATAACAACAATAATAATAATCAATAGAAATTAACAATAATAAAGCTTATTTGGTATAAGAAGTTCTCTACCAGCATAAATTATTTTGACAAAGACTAGATATCTCACAGCAACACTGGACCCTCAAGTAAACGCCCTGAGATGACTAAAACTAACCCCAACTAATTGATATTGCATGAATAGATTCTCTTCCACTGTACCAAACTTTTCGCTAGGTCTGCATGAAAACCAAGAGATTTTTGATCGGGGTGGTAATTAGTCAAGTTGGGCCAAATTTGGGCGCTTCAGAATGGGTCAAGACAACAAAAGGGCCAAGATCCAAATGGTTTGGGTCAAAACGGATTGGATAATAGGTCATAGAACGGATTAACACCCAACCCAACCAAACTTTTACTAAGTTTTACCACATTTTATTTTTTCTTTTACAATATTTTAGTACCTAGCAAAATTATATTTTCTTTACTATAGTTATCTATAACATATCAAATTAAAAATATTTTGACATGATTTCTCTCAAATCAATTTGGGTTACATACCAACCTAGTTTTTAATAGGTTGGGATGGCTTGAGCTAATAAATGGGCGGGATAATCCTCAACGGGTTGAGCTGATTGGGTTTGATTTTGCAACCCCTAGGTATCCTACTATAAAAATAGTTAGCACTTCTCTATTTCAACCATTCTATTTGATTCAATGTGTAACATCTTCAACCATCATACAATTTCATGGAATATCGATCCTAGGTATATGAACTATTTGAGCCTAGGTATATGAACTATTTGCATTAAAGCATTGCAATCCCGACTAATCTCATCTCGGCTTCACTCTTATAAGTTGCTACAAATTTGGAGTGCATATTCAGTCTTACTTTTCTTATCCTAAAACCCTTACACTGTAAAGTATTTCTCCATAGTTCAAGATTTTTGTTGACACCCTCGTTAGTTTTGTCAATCATTTGCGAAAAGTATACATTGACCTCATTGAATATAGCATTAATTTATCCATATCTAGGGCTAGTTTTGTCAATCATCTGCGAAAAGTATACATTGACCTCATTGAATATAGCATTAATTTATCCATATCTAGGGTAAATAGTTATATGCTCAGTGTCACGGTAATAAAGAATGCTTCTTGTATCACCTAATATTGTTCTCATACAGGGTGGCTCCTGCATACATATCCTTTATGGCATTTATATATTTAATATGAATTCCCTTTTTCTTCTAACGTCCACCAAATAACTTTTCTGGACACGCTATCATATGCTTTCTCTAGGTCAATGAACACCATGCATAGAGTTTTCTTCCTCACGCGATAAACTTCAATCAACCTTCATAGGAAATATTAACCTTTATTGTAGATCTAACAGTCACTGGTATGTTATTGTTGTTATTGTAGATCTAACAGGCACAAATACAAAATGATTCTTTGTCATTTTTGTAGTGTTCCTAGTTCTACACTCTCATCATGTTTTCTCAAAATTTTATTGTGCGTCTCATAAGTTCAGATGCCATGAAAGTCTGCACAACTTTAAATATCTCTTATGTTCCTCTATATTGGAATCAAGATACTCTTTCTCCACTAATTGGATATTCTACCACTTATTAGTATAACATTGAATAGCTTGACCAGCCAAACTGCTCTAACCTCCCCAGACACTTCCAAACCTCTAAAACGATACGGGATACCATCTCGACAAGACAACTTTTCTAATCCTCATATTTTTCATGGCATGCTGTACTTCTGACAATATAATATTACAAGTGTAGAAAGAATTTCTATCATGCAAAGTTCATCATTCTGGAAGAACTGGATTGGAAATGAGTCACTGATAGGTCTTGTTTCCAGACCTCTTTCCCCTGAGTACTAATCCAGAAGAGAGAGTGGCTGCATATGTGTTAAAGACTCATATATTTAACAAACAAACTAGCCATGCACAAGCTTACCTCATATATAAGGGACTCAGGACCAGTCAAAAACGGCAGCTGTCCTAGATAGTAGTAGTCTCTATTATTGCATGACTCAGCTAAATGCTTGGAACACCACAATGGTTTCTGCACAAAATGAACAGGAAATAAGTGAAACTACAATTGTCAGTTCTAACTTCAACGAACAAGTAGGACGTATGGAATCAATTTAACATGCAGGAAAAATACAAAGGACTGAAACTGGATTAGACAACAAGGAATTGTACAAACCTCAAAAAAGTTTAGAAGTACTAATGCAAGATAATTCAGTGACCAGAGGAAGTCAAAACGCTGTACTTCTGACAATATAATATTACAAGTGTAGAAAGAATTTCTATCATGCAAAGTTCATCATTCTGGAAGAACTGGATTGGAAATGAGTCACTGATAGGTCTTGTTTCCAGACCTCTTTCCCCCGAGTACTAATCCAGAAGAGAGAGTGGCTGCATATGTGTTAAAGACTCATATATTTAACAAACCAACCAGCCATGCACAAGCTTACCTCATATATAAGGGACTCAGGACCAGTCAAAAATGGCAGCTGTCCTAGATAGTAGTAGTCTCTATTATTGCATGACTCAGCTAAATGCTTGGAACACCACAATGGTTTCTGCACAAAATGAACAGGAAATAAGTGAAACTACAATTGTCAGTTCTAACTTCAACGAACAAGTAGGACGTATGGAATCAATTTAACATGCAGGAAAAATACAAAGGACTGAAACTGGATTAGACAACAAGGAATTGTACAAACCTCAAAAAAGTTTAGAAGTACTAATGCAAGATAATTCAGTGACCAGAGGAAGTCAAAACGAGTAAACATGAAGTACAAATTTGCAGCCTCTCCAAAGCTAGATCCCTCAAGAATTTCCTCAGGTAGACCAATGCCATCTTCAGCCTGCATACCTCACCAAACAATTACTAAAAGAAAAACATTGAAATTTCAGCATTTATCATCCAGAAAACTATTTCACGTTTCAAACCATTGTTTCTTTTTTTTGGCTGGGGGATAACCAAGAAATCCATCTGTGGTCCTCCCTTTGGACCAATCATAGTCTTCTAAACTCGGTGAATAATGGTCCTACCCCTCTCCACTTAAATAAGCTTCGCATTGCATGGTCTGGGGCATGAACCTGTGACCTCAGCCACAAACCCTCCACCCTCTGCCACTTGAGCTAGGCCCTGGGGGCCACATTTCAAACCAGTGTTCTAAGGCTTTTCTAGTAAATAAGTAAAGAAAGTAATCTATTTTGGATTAAATCATTTTATTACGAATAACCTTGTAGGTCAAATCCAAGCCTATTCTATTAAGACAAGAAAGTAATCAAAGCATTTGTTTGAAGGAAAACATAATAGAACATTCAGCAATTGTCCTTCAGTATAAAGGTGATATCAGAGTGTCTGCTTTAATTTCTTCTCGGGAAAAAAGAAAGCTGTTTAAAGAAAGTCAAAAAGACATACAAAAGAAGAGTTATTTCCTTGTGAAAAGTGATTTCTTGATAAAACTTGTCACAATGTCGTATGATGGATATGGTATTCTTGAAAAAATAAAAAAGACTTCCACTTTCACAAGAATGGAACCAAATAAAAGAAGTGCAGTCTGAGAATATTTGGAATGCATGATCGGCACCTGTTAGTGCCTTAGTGGTGCCTCATCTCATCTCAGATTGTCTAAAATTCCCTTTTTTTCCCTAGAATGGTGACAAATATACTTTTGAATTGGACCCATTAGACATTACACCCATTTTACCACTCTAAATCTGATTTCAAAATGCGAACCTTTCAACAGTACCCATACATTACTACTATTCCAATATCTTTCTACAATTTGCATAAGTATTATCTAATGAGATCTTTTCTTCGTTAAAGCATTTAGTCAAAAAAAAGGATGATTGATTTCACTGCATACTTCAGGAATTAAGACATACAGCCAAATCTTATGGAGGTCAAAAGTGAAAGTCAATAGTCATCAAGCATTGAAGTGTGGCTAATTACAGAACAAAGCTGCAAAAATAAGGAGAAAAAATCTCTCTTTTACTTGTTGTCGACTTGTCTCCCACTGTATTCACCACACAAAATACAGAAAAATAATAAAAGATCAAATTCTAGATTATTTGCTATCTTTGAGTCTTTAATATGAAGCTAATCAGTTTTCCTTACAATTGCAAACATCCATTAGTGTGCCTCATCTCAGCTCAAATAGTCAAAAAATCCCTTCTTTTCTAAGAAAGGTGTCAATATTTTATTGAATTCAACTATAAACACAACCCCATTCTCAAAAATCCAATCTTTCACCAACCCAAATACTAAAAGTACCCATATCACCACTCTACAATTTCATTTAACAATTTGCAGACAACCTATTAGTTAAAGACCCTGAAGGTCATTTTTGATATTTCAGCCAAATTACTATTTTTGCTCTTTTTAAAAGTTGCCTTGAGTCATTATTGGCTAATGCTAAAAGTCAGATTTCAAAAATATGGTGATGAGCTTGAGTTTTGCAAATGAAAGAGTTTTTTTAAAGGCTTAAGTTGGAAAATTTGAGTTTTCTGGCCGTTTTGAGTTTCAATTGTCTGATTGTGATTTTTATCGATTTCATCAGCTCCGGAATGCTGAATCTGGTCCAGGGGAACTTGTAGAAATTAATTTGGAGTCAAAATGAAGATTTTAAATCAGAAGTTGCATTTTAATTGTTACCCGAGCCAAAGTTTGACTTTGGTCAACATTTGGCGTTCGGGAGCTCGGATTCAAATTTTGAAAATTTCAATGGTTTCAGATAGTCAAACTAACGCTAGAAATGGTTTCACTGCAATTTTTAGAGCTTCTAAGAATATTTTGAGTTTTCGAGTCCGAAACTAGTTTTAACGAGCTTTCTCAGATTTTGGGTCAAGGAGGCCTCAATTGCAAATTCTGATATTTTCATTGGATCCGGAACGTCGATTTTGGTCTAAGAGGAGCTTTCGTTCAGTTCCCGGGGCTTTCGTGTGTAGATTTTGATATTGGGAAGTGGAACCCACATTGGCATAAAACGATCTCCGTTGAAAATTTCGACTACACCATTGAGTTCGGAATGCTATTTCCGATATATGAATTATATTTTTTCAACTTTGGATGAGGTCGGAGCATCGAATTTAAGTTCGAGAGGTTGCTGAACATGCTGAAACGAGTGGGTGACGTGGCCCAATAAGGTTCTGCCACGTGCCGAACCCGATTTTAAACCCTAAAAGCTGCAGATTTATATAGGATTATACAGTTTTTTTTTCCAAACTTCAACCAACGTTTTCTTTCTCAATTTTGATCTTGAGTGATTCAAAAGACTAAGTTGTATAATTTTTCGAGAAGAACAACGTGAGAGCTTCAGAAACTGATTTTGGTGCATCGTTTGAGGTAACATTCGTGATCTTGCTGCTGCATTTTTAATATATTCTGAAAACTTTGACATGTGATTTCTTCCTCATATTAGCTCCATTTTTTAAACGATTTTCGCCGTTGAATTCCTTATGACTTGGGAAACATTTTCATGTATAAATTTCTAGATTCCGATGGAATTTTTCGGAGATGAAATTTTTGGACCGTTTTACCCTTTTCACCCGAATTAATTGATTTTTGTGGCATTAGATTTATTATATAATTATGATGCTATATTTGAATAGATTTTGGTGAATTACAGTGTCATAGAAAGGGAAAAGCTTAGGAAGTGACGTGATTCGAGACTTTATATAAGGCAAGTAGATTTCTAACCTTTAGAAAAAAAAGAAGAATTAAAGGAGATGTACTATTTCGAGGGTCGTGCGCATGTCGCGAAGGATACTATGATTCGAGGATCGTGTCGCACAACGCGAAGGATACTATATTTTGAGGGACGTGTCGCACGCTGCGACGGTGATTGGAGGGTCGTGTCGCACGTCGCGACAGATACATGGTCCATGTGTGGCCTCCATGAGTTCTGACTGAGGCATGTTTATAATCAGCGGATGTGTATCGTAGGACAGACATGCATCATTATTATTTGACATTGTATAGCATCATTTGCATCTCACAGCATTCATTTTATCCGGACAGACATGCATCATTATTATTTGACATTGCATAGCATCATTTGCATCTCATGGCATTCATTTCACCCCATAATGCTCTGGCTTGTTATGATTATATGGAATGCTATTGAGATTGTTTATTCATTATATCATTTGACTTGTTTATGTCTTAATATGATTAGTTTTGGTATTGACTTAATGGAACTTGATGAATTAGCGAGAACTTGATAAATTGTAGGATTTTCCTCCATGACTTGAAAGTGGGATAATGAGAATTATACTATTATAGGCTTTGATCATAGAATTTCGGATAGTGTAATTGTGAAGGTTATGAATTATTGTATTGCAGAATAGTTGTGAGATTGTGACCCTTAGAGGCCTGATGCTAAGTGATGGTAATATCTATATTCTAGTAATTTTCTACATATGATATATATATATATATATATATATATATATATTGTGCTGAGACTTTTTCTGAGTGCAAGTTTGTAGTATGGCGGTATGTGGTTGAGTTTTAAGGAGTTATTTGGTTCTTCATTATTTTACTTTAAGTTAGTTCCATTTGCTGGGTATCTCGTGGTATGTGGTACTCACCCCTTGCTACATTTTTGTAGGATGCAAGCCTGATCCCTCTGCTAGACTTTTCTCACTACAGGATTTATCTTCCGGATTATTCTAGCAGATTATTATATTATGTTTTATTTGAGAACTAGACATTTGAGATAAGTATTCTATTCGAGATTCTATATTTAAAGGCTTGTATACGTGACACCAGTCTTGGGATAGTTATAGTTTGGTATTCATATGATTAACTGTTGTATTAGTCTATTCAGCTTCCGCAATCATTTTGGATTAATAAATAAGTGTTAGACTGACTCGCCTTCGTGGGTTAGGTGAGTGCCATCACGCCTAAATTTCGGGTCGTGACATATTAAGATCTCCATTCTCTACTTCACGGGAAGCATTGAGAAAGAAAGGGATTAACTTACTTCACTAGACAAACCAGTTTTAGGAGGTCAAAAGAGCAAAAGGGGCTTACAAGATCAACCAAAGCAGCAGCTTTTTGATAAGCAGATCCATAAGCAATAGCGTCTCTACGATCAAATTTGGAACCACTTCTCCTCCGATTTCTACCCCAACTGCTGCTACTCTCTCCTGGCAGCAGAGATTCTTCCATTGTTTGCTCAGTGAAAAAACTCAGCACAGTTGAAACTGAAGCAGAAATGAGTGAATGCAGCGGAGAAAAGGGTAGTTGGGGTTCAGTTAATATACTACTATTGTGGATGTCGTTTTAGTATCGTGGCACAAACATGAAACATTTACTCCCTCTTGTTGTCTTAATTTTCTTTTTAATTCGTTTTTTAAAGATTATTTCTTTTAAAACAATTCTTTAATATAGAAGGGTTGAGGATGGGTAAATATAGATTGAATAAATATCGAACAAATATACTTAAGATATGACATATCTATAATTTATTAAGAACATGATTTTAAATAGAAATTAAGAAAGATGTCTTCTAAAGATAGAAGGTTAGTATTTAGTTGAAAATTATCGTATTACTAATTTATTCTTGTCTTCAATTAGATGAAAGTATAGCTCTATGTTGGACTTAATCTTAACATATTAATATAGTCTTTAACTTTAGGTATCTGATTTTATTTGTGGTATATTGTGTTTAGATAATCATTTTTGTTGTTGTTATGGTTCATTGCATATCTATTTTACACTATGTTGCTATTAGTTGTCATGTTTTTTTGTTGATTATTGTTTTTTAGTTTGCTTGGGCTAAGAAATTTCGGGTTCCACTCTATTCTCTTTCGACCTCGCTTTCTAGGATTCGCATATGTTTTTATTATTATGAGTATATGAATAATTATTAAGCACAAAATGAAGAAAATAATAAATTTTTTGCGACTTACGTAATCACAATAGCATATTATCTTCTACTAATTACGTTAATGATACTTTTAAAAAAATATATGACACTAAGTGATGTTCAAGGTTTAAATTTAAAGTTAATTATATCAAAAAATAAAATCCATCGAGCATGTGATGTTTTGTATCTATTCAAATTTGGTGGTAGATTGAGAATATTAATATAGTTATACGGAGAGAAAAAGAAAACTATTTCATTCATTCACTTATTGTCTAGTTTGGACTTTATATTAATTAAAATAATATACATTAAATCTTTAAAAATAATTTATTAGAAATTAGACAAATAAAAATAAAGGAACAAATAAAAGAGAAGACGTGCATAAGTCACCTCAAGGTGAAGAAATGAGCAAGATTAGCAAAATTTTATTAAATCCATTTATTTGTTTTCAAGTTTAATGATATGTACCCCACATGGAACAATTTTGACCTATTATATATCTTTATTACTGACAGATCTATTTTACTGTTAACAATTTATTTGTTTTGCTAAATTTGCATTCAGTTTAAAATCGTATTTTTTTGCATTTTTTGTTAAAAAAACACGTTGCAAGTATGATTTCCTTTTCTTTTTTTTTAAAGTATCACTAATTTTCCTTTTAACTCAATTTGTTTTGGCAAAGTGATTACTTAGGAGAGAAGGGAATATTTTTTAAAAAAAAATACATGCGACCAAAAAATTTGAAAGATTAAAAGGATGGTTTCAAATAAGTACAATAGATATAGCCATATTTTATTTACATAAAAAAATAATCAAAAGTTATTCAAAGTATATATTAACTATCAAATATAGAGTATTTATACATGTTTCTGACTATACATTACAATTATTTTTAAAAAATAAAGTATAGTTTAACTATACATATATACATTGATGATACATGAAGTCTAAATTGACTATGCAATCTCAATCATCTTGACATCACCTTAATAATCTCAAATTTTAAATATGAAATTCTTTCGATATTTCGTCTCTTTTGATATATGATTCACTCGAAATTATTAAAACTTAATTTCAATCGTCTTTCTAGATGTTTGTTAAATTTGTCATTTCTTCCCCTTCTTTTTTAATAATCATAATGATCAGATCAAGTTATGTGCATTTCGATAATTTTTACCTCATATAATCTAAGCCTGCACTATATTAAAGTGTTTACCTGGAATTATCATCTCTAGATATTGGATATTCTCATCATCCCAAATAAGTGCAACATTTTTCTAAAACTTGTTAAAGTTTGAAAAAGACACCAACTATCCTAACTAACAAGGCAAAAAAAGTCAAATATATTATATAATTTATGATGAAATTGAAAGCAAGTAGAGTAAGAAAT
>DF364266.1:3157-13599 GCA_000787875.1 Solanum virginianum | reverse complement strand
TTTTTTCTTATATATATATATATATATATATATATATATATATATATATATATATATATTATTGTTGTTCCATTTTTATTTGTCTTTGACTGCTCGAGATAGAGAACGATTAAAAAAATACTATTTTGGATTTATTTTCATTGAACTCTTGGATTTTAATCATCTCTTAGATATTGTAATCCGTGGACTCATCACTTTATCAATAGTAAGTTCTTTATCATGCTTTCTTTACATTGTTGTGGGTTATTTATCTTGAATGTGCTTGGTTAAACCTACAACTAGGGTTGTGGGAATCATGACAACTCAAAGATAGATGAATTTGGGGTAAATCTGAAGTTGATTGTCATATATATTGTAGTATTCTTCGCTTTGACTTCCTCCTTAATGAGTTGATGCATTAGGGTATGCTTGTATTCATTACATAGCCGGACGGGATCTAGTGATTAGGATAAGAATTCTATGACAAAAATTCTGGGTTTTTAACCTAGTCTAAGTACTTGATACCGGAAGGTGAGAGTATTCTGGGAACCGTAACAAGGGTTAAAAAGTAAACGTTCTGAGACCGAAAGGTGATGAATGAAATGCATCTAAGAAGGACCGAAAGGTGAATTAGGTTTTATATAACTTGTTTAATCTTGTATACATAATCATGAATGTGGTTACTACATATATTTGTCTATCGTGTTGGGCATCATATGGAACACAATCCTAGTTTCTCATTAATTGTTTGAAATCTAGTAGCCACTGCACCTTTTCATTACTTTACTTTAGTAACTTTGTTTGCAACATCAAAACCCACCATTTACTTTATGCACATTGGTTTTGGGAATAGATATTATAGCTGAAAAAGGTTGCTAATAGATTTAATCTCATGCCTTATGGGATCGACCTCAACTCATGTTGAGTTCTATATTTGATTAACGACCCTTTTAATATTCCTTTTATAGTTTAAATTTGGGCGTATTAGAACTTCCCACAAATCTTCTATAATAACAAGCCAACCCAAGAAAACTTCGAATATCTGAAGGGGTCAATGGTCTAGGTCAATTCATTACGACCTCAGTCTTCTTCGGGTCAACTTTAATACCATCACTTGATACCATGTGACCAAGAAAAGCTACCTCACCCAACCAAAACTCATATTTGCTAAACTTGCATACAATTTCTTCTCCCTCAAAGTCTTCAGAACTAACCTCAAATGATCCATATTCTCCCGTTCCCACTCATTACTGGGAATATATAAGGATATCATCTATAAAGACAACTGCAAAACTATCAAATAATGTATTGAACACCTGATTCATAAGATACATAAACATGGTTGGTGCATTAGTCAAACCAAATGACATCACCATAAATTCAACGTACCCATATCTAGTCCAAAAAGACATTTTGGGAATATCACACTCCCTAACCTTCAATTGATGATAATCGGAATGAAGGTCAATCTTTGAGAAATGGGTGGCTCTTTGCAGTTGATCAAACAAGTCGCTGATCACTGGAAATGGATACTTATTCTTAATGGTCACCTTATTTAATTTCCTATAATCATCCAAAGAGACCTATCTTTGTTTCTTACAAATAACACCGGAGCACCCTATGGAGATATACTTAGCCGAATAAAGCCTTTCTCCAATAGTCCTTCCACTGATCTTTCAATTTCTTCAACTCAGTCTGTGCAATATTATAAGCAAGAATAGGAATAGGTTGAGTATTCGAGAGAAGATCCATGACAAAGTCTACTTCCCTTTCACGAAGAATACCGGGCAACTCTTCGAGAAACACATCCAGAAACTTGTTCACCACTGGAACCTATTCAAGAGTAAGTGACTCACACTCCACATCTTTGACCTTATAATATGATAAATAAACCCTTTATAAATCATCTTTCAGGCCTTAAGGTAGGAAATAAATCAACCTTTAATAGCGGAGTCACTACCCCATTCAAGAATGCGCTCATCCAGAAATTGGAACTCTACTTTTGTGGTTCTACAATATATAGAGGCATATGAAGCATGAAAGCAATGCAATCCAAGAATTAAATCAAAATCAAACATCTCATGTTCTACAAAATCATACAAGAATACTTTATGTAACACAAAATTGGGACAACCCCGATAAACCCTACGAGCAACAATAGATTCACCCACGGTAGTATAGATTGAAAAAGGCTCCCTCAAGATTTTAGGATTCAAACCAAATTTAATAGCCAATAGAGGAGTCATAAAAGATAAATTTATACCCAGAGCAATAAAAGCATAAGCATCAAAATAAAAGACTTTTAACATACTAATCACATCATCTGGAGTCTACTCAACTTCTTGACAAACATGAAAAACATAAAACTTATTCTTTCTTGGGGCAAAACCTTGTAGAGTTCTTTCCTAGCCTTGACCACCTTGAGCCACTTGACCTTGTCCTTTCTGAGAAACCTTAGGATAATCAGCAACCTTGTGGTTCTTATCACCACACCCATAGCATGCACCCAACTCTCTCCTATAATCACCTGTGTGATTCCTTCCACACTTGTTACAATGAGGTAGAAAAGGACTGCCAATAACCTGTGCCTTTGAAGGAGGCACCCTGGCATTAACAAATCGAGCATTAGAACCTTGACCCTGTTGGAAGAGACCATAACCACCAACTTTGGAGATGGAGAACCCACAATCATAATGAGCCCTCTTAGAATATACACCCTCTTCTCCTTGAGGTTTTCTCCTTTAGTCTATTTAGCATAACCATGAGCCTAGAGATATCCATATCCTGAATAAGCATGGTTGAATGACATTCTTTTATAACCAAGTTAGTGATACCAGAAATAAACTTGTGCATTCTTCTAATTCTTGCATTGGGGTTAACCATAAGCATAGAAGCATACTTGGAGAGCTTTGTGAACTTGTTGGCACAGTCCATTACACTCATACCACCCTGCTTGAGGTTGATAAACTCTGTCATCTTGGCTTCCCTAAGTTCAAGAGGGAAGAAATGCTCTAGAAATGCAAACTTGAATTACTCCCAATTAATAGTATTACCTTAAACCTTTTTCATCAACCATTGAGTTCACCACACATGAGCTACATCTTTCAATCGATAAGTAGCCAACTCAGCTTTCTCTTCAGAAGTGACTCCCATAATAGTCAATACCTTAAGCTTATCAATAAACTTTTAAGAATCTGCACCAGCCTTTGACCCATAGAACTCCAAATGGTTTATCTGAGTGAAATCTCTCACCCTAAAGCCAGAGTGGCATCACAAGGAGGAGGATTATCCTACCTAGTTTGAGAAGTCACCACTTGTAAAAGCATAGCAAAAGCCACATAGAATTTACCATTAGAGATAGGATCTACTGTTGGCCCTTGTGGAACTTGGTCCTAATTAGCCAGGGTTAGTCTTCGTAAGTGAGCTCTTCATGGAGGCTCTCCTGTAATGTAGCAAGGGTATCATCAAGATAAGGAAACCATAATATATGGTCCAAAGTATGACATAAGACATGAAGAAGTAAGATAATTCTTAGAACGATATCATAACCTCTCACTCATAGGCATGGTGCACTTCACACCCATAAACAAGACTTTACTTTACCGGCATGTTGGACTTCAAGGATCATTTACAAACCTAGTGCTCTGATATCAAGCTTGTCACGACCCAGACCTAGGGTCTAGGAGTGACATAGCAAATAGGAATCCAAGTGTAAGGACTCAAACTTTGTACAACTTTATTGGAGCTTACAATTTTGTTTTTGAAAAGTTTTGGACAAAGGTGATGCCCCATGGTAGCCTATACGGTCCATGTTGGGCTCTACAAATTGTGTGGAGCTTCCTTGGAGTAGCCCTTGGCCTAGAGTGGGTGTTTGACCCTTAAGAGTGTTGTGTAAAATTAAGGTACACTATAATTGGATTCCTTATGGTCCTTGTGACACTTCACAGACCATATAGTGGGTTGTGGGTTGCTTTGGCTTGAAATCCCATAATTATGGGACCACGTGTAGTGCCATGGCCAAGAATACGACCCATGTGGCCTTCCGTTGGAGTAATTTTGTTGAGTTTTTCCAAGTATGGAATCTTTAAGCTCAAGCTGAGATCACTTTCAATCTTTTAATTCAAGATTATTTATGTTTTTTAAGAAAATCATGGGTCTCTAACATCAAGCCAAGTTCAATGGAATTCCATTGGCTAAGTTCTTCATAAGAACCAATAGAAGGGTTAACTTTAAAGGAGCATATCTATTGGATAAAAAGGAACTGTGTAGCCCATGACTTATCAAAATAAAGGTCTTTGAATTAGCTTTCCAATGCCCTTCATTCCACCTCATTTGAAGTTCGTGTGAAGAAGTTATGTCTGTTTACGTAAACCCCATCTGTGCAGTGTTTTCTTAAATTGGCTAAGTATGGTTATATATGTGGGTTTCACCATCTGTGAAACCTTGTATGGACCGTGAGACTTCCTCATAGACCCTTGGCAAGGAATATGAATTTTTCTTCATTAATGGTTTTTTGGGTAATTGTGGCTTCTCTAAGGGTTTTTTTTTATGACTTCCTATGCTATCTAAAGACTTCCCAAAGACCTAAACCCTATTTCGCAAAATCAAATTCATCCCTCACATTTGAAAATCCTCTCATGACTCTCTCAAGAGAACTAGTGGGAATTAAGCTTAGGATTCAAAGAAGACTCCTCTCCTTCAAATTTCTTCTTAGAACTTCTTCATTATCAAGTATGTGCGTTTTGATCCTTGGTTCTATCCAATCAAGGAGGGCCAAATCTTTTCAAACAATTTTCCATGAAAGTAAACTTACTTTAAATGTGGGTTTTTATTATTTTGATTTATTCAATTCAATTGATGTATGTGCTGTATTTTATTTATGATTTTAAGTTACTGTCATGACTCAAGCCTAGGGCCTAGATATGACAGAACATATGTAGCCCGAAGGGACCCCAAACTAGCTTCTTAGCATATCAATCACACATCTTCGTTCGTGGATGAAAAAATAAGCATCACAAGATATAAATAGCAAGGGAAGCGAGACTAAGGGAAGTCCTTGATATTCATTAAAACATAAAAAGTCAAGCTTATAACATAACATACATAGTATAATATCCAACAACACCTCTAACCTGGAATGGGGTGGAGGTCCAGACACTTCCTGGGCTCACCCTCGTAGAAATAAGTATTCAACATAAAGAAGTCTCAACATAGAAAGAGTAACATAGATATTGTCCTTGGACTTGATGACTCAGCAATGCTTTTCTCCAAAGTATCGAACTAGTCACGTGGAGGATGATCAAAAAGTATTCTGATCCGTACATGGTAATATCATATAGACATAGAGTATGCATTAGTACATTTGAATATACTAAGTATGCTGGGTGTAATGCAACAAAGAGCCAATATATTCAAAATGCATAATCATGAGCAATGGATTTAAATAATCTCAATATAGTATGCATGATCAATGCTTGTAATAAGACATGCTTGTAAATCAATCAACTTGCATAATATACCATACATATGTAGGAAGAGAACTTAACCAAAATGAGTAAGATGAAGTGAGCTACAACTTTCAATCCCGATGATTACCCCTCATCGATAATGAAATGACCCCAAACAGTGCCTGAAAATGTGCCTCGAGAGTGCCCAGAATCATAATTTTTATATATCTCAAAATTCATGCATGAAATTAAAAATCCAACTGCATATTCTTGCTCAGGGGGTCAATTTTAGGTGGAAAAGGATCTTACCCTGATTTTAGAGCAACTGTAGCAAAGTTGAAAATTTCAAAGTGAGCTTGAAAACAGTTGTGTACGTGTTGGTGGCGCGACGCGCCACAGTGTTATTTTCATCCTATTTTCAAGTTCTTTCCAAGAATTTTAAATCTTAGGCCTAGGCTTCCCACACGTGAAAATACCTATACTCAACCATTTTCACCCTCATATCATTCAAAATATTCCCCATTACTCACTCAAACACTTAGGCTTATACTTCTCTCAAGATTCAAGTGCAAAAACCCTCTCCAGATCTTAAGGAATTCAACTAACCTTCAAGTCTCCTCCTCCAATCTTCATCAAGTTCATCACCAAAGTTAAGGTATGTGCATTTTTTTTATGGGTTACTTTCACCCATGATGCCCAAGTCTTCTTTTTGTCCTAATTACATGATTTAAAGATGATTTACTCATAGGACTTATTTATTATGAAAATTACTGCATATTATGTTGGGCTTATGAAAGTATGACTGTTTTACTATATTTTGAGCTACGAATCTAAAATCTATTGTAAGATTTGATGAAAGGTTATGATGTATATTGCTTGAGGGTGTTACCAAGTTTCTATTGAAGGTATTACATGGAATTTTCTTGCATTATTTCACTCTTGAATTGCATGATTTTACATTAGCACTACTCACCCTCTAAGTGTTTGATAAAATATCTGGTTATGGTTACTTTGTGAATTGAAGGTCCAATGCATGTCTTATGAGTAGAGTGACTATATGATGATGAAATAATGATGAAGTGATGATAAAATGATGATGGTATGATGATGAAATTGATGTGTGTATATGATGACTATATGATGATGAAAGGGATGTATGAATATAATGATTGTATGATGATGAGAGAAATGTATGGCTAAAATGACTATATGATAATGGGAGAAATGTGCAAATTTGTATGGTACAATTTCTATAGTTTTGGGGATTACCAACCCTAGCTTAGGGGATTGTAGGCTCGAGTAACCTATGGAGGGGTTGGTACCTTGATCCCGTAGCTTGGGTATTGGTAGGCCTGGTTAACCTTATTGGGGGTTCGTACCCATTAACCTTACTGGGGGATTTGTACTCCATCAACCCATTGGGAGTTTTGTACTCCATCAACCATATTAGAGGTTTGTACCCATCAACCCGTTGGGGGGTTTGTACTCCATCAACCTTATGAAGGGGTTTGTACCTCATGTGCCTCTTCAAGGAGGTGGTAGGCATTAGATTGCACTAAGAATAGTCATTCTCTACACATGTCTTATGTTCTATAAAAGCATTTTTTTACTTCAAACATCATTCATACACGCCATATTGTTATTATGTTATCCATTGCTTACGATAATCCATTTTTCTTATGATGCCTATCCCTTGTTGCATTGCATCCCACATACTTAGTACATTCAAATGTACTAGCGCGTACTCTATGCCCACATGGTATCACCATATAGGAACCCAGGCTCCCATTGTTTCTCTTTATGGCCAGGCAGATTGTTCAAGATATCTTATGGTGGGTCCTCAAGTTCGGGGACAATATCTATCTTCTCTCAAGCTTATGTTTAGACTATGTCTTGTATGTTTGGATTACCTATTGTCATTAATATAAGGGTGAGCTCGGTTTCTTGTCTTGGCCTCTGCTCTTATCTTTATGTAGTAGAAGTATTGTTGGACATGTATTTATCTATGTTATGAGCCTTGACTCTGTCGACTCTTGTTGTTTACAATATGGAAGTTTCCCTTAGTCCTTTTACCCTTGTTCTAATATTTTATTCTTATTTTATTACTTTCGTGACCAAGGATATGTAATGATATGCTATGAGGCTTGCTTGGGGTTCCTTCAGGTTCCCCTATTAATCGGTCATGTCTGCCCTAGGCTTGGTCATGACAAACTTGGTATCACAACACTAGATTGTTAGATCCTCGGTGTCTAACACACCGCATCGATTAGAGTCTTATTTATGGTTGTAAAGCGCACCACAACTATGAATTGGAGGTTATGAGGCATTCTAGGAAATGTTTCACTTATTCATGATCTATGTCATGCGATGGAGTTAGGATCCCTAGGGCTTATTGCTAATACCTAACTGTTACATTTTAGGATATGTCTCAAACTACTCAAGAGGGTGATATCATCAATTCAGAGATTCTCTATGCTCTATAGGAAGTGGACATAGTAGTGGAAAACTTAGCAACTCACCTCGGGCAACACGTGGGTACCCCCAAGACTTCTAATGGTAAGAGGATGGATAATAAGGCCAAGAGGGCCCGTGTTGGGTGTAAGTTCCAAAACTCCAAATGTAGAAGTGGTGGTGGTGTGGTGCCTTATGTTAGGTGCCAAAAATATGGTAGGTGCCATAATGGCTCATGCTTGAGAGGTACTGACACTTATTATGGTTGTGGAGAGTTATGTCATAAGGTAAAGGATTGCCCTCGTAAACACAATAAGTATAAAGGGGGTAATGGCAGGATGACTCATCCTAGATGCCCAAAATATGGGAGAAAATATGGTGGTGCTTGTAGGAGGAACACTGGTACATGCTTTGGGTGTGGTGAGATGGGCCACAAAATTCTTGATTGCCTTTATGCTCAAGATAAGGGTAAAGGTGGTGATGTTTATCAAGAGGCTCAAGGAGGAGATGAGGGGCCTAATTTTGTTACCGGTATGTTGAATTTCCTTTGGCTTTGATGTGTTTGCATTGATGGGCTCAGTGTGTCAATATTTCTTTCATTATTCTTTTCGTTCGTTGTGGGTTTCATGTGTGTGTCGAACTGTCTTTGGTGTCTATCTTATTGGTGAGCCTATTATTGTTTGAAAGTTCATGGGTGTTATTTCATGCTCATATTGCATTAGGTCTTGCCTTATGACTTGTTGGAATTGTTATGGTGGACCTTGATGTTATGCTTGGGGTGGATTATTTGCATGCATATTGTGTTTCCCTTGATGTAGGGCTCATAGAGTTTAATTCTAATTCCCTATTGATTCCATCCTAGAGCGAAGACTTGTAAGATGGATGCAAAGGGGTAATTCTGTCTCTTGTCTTAAGGCATAATTGGTCTCTAAGGGTTGCCCCCATGCTCTTACTGCATGGGGTCTTGTCTTGTGATTTTTGGTTGAACTTAGTTTGTTAGATTAGAGGTCTTGAGGTGGTTCGGCTACTTGCCTATTGTGTCTCCTTTGATGGTAGAACCCGTAAGGTTGTAACCTAATGGTTAAGAATGGTCAATCTATTAGGTCAACTACAATGGGTTAGTCACTTCTCTAAGCTTCACCATTGGTTTTGGTTTTGTTCCCAAGTGATAATGAGGGTAGGTGATATCCCAAAGTGTCTTTTTGGATTAGGAGTGAGCCTTTTGAGTACGTTGGAGTTGTTGGTTGGCTTATGCACTGGCTATGGTTATGGGTTACATGAATGGGGTCTTTAGTCCCTACTTTGTTATGCTTGTGGTAGTACCTAAAGATGAAGTATGGATTTGTTTAGGACTTATGAACCATTTGGGGGTAGTGTTGCAATCTTGGGGTAAGAGGAGTTGTATACTAAGTATGTGAAGTGTGAATAATGGTTAAAGGAAGTTACCTCCCTAGGTTATGTGGTGTCATGGGATGGTATTAAGATTGATATTAAGGAAATGTATGTGAATAAAAATTGACCTTGAATATTAGGAGTTCCTCGGACTTAGCGGGTTAGCACTGGGGTTTATGAATGGGTTCTCTTCTATTGCTTCTCCCATGACTAAGTTGATCCAAAAGAAGGCTCCTATCTTGTCTTTACCGAAAGGGTTGGAAGGGTTTTTTGTGTAATGTGATTCGCCTGAATTGGTTTTGGTTATGTGATGATGTAAGATGGTTAGCTGGAAGTTTATGCTTTTAGATAATTTGAGATGCATGAGAAGGATTATCATATCTATGACCTTGAGTTAGTCGTCAGGGCTTTCACTTCTAAAATTTGACGTCCTTGGTTGAATGGGGTGCATATTGGTGTGGTTACCATTCACTAGAGTTTCTAATATGTGTTCACTCCAAAGAGATCTTATCTTGAGACAAAAGAGGTTATTAGAACTTCTTAAGGATTATGATATGAGTGTGCATTATCATCCCGGTAAGACTAGTGTTATGGCGGATGCTTTGAGTTGGGTGTCTATGGTTAGTCTTGTTCATATTGATGGTGGTAGCATGGAGGTGACTAGCTGAGTTCACCGGTAGACTAGATTGGGGGTTAGCTAAATGGAGAAGAGGCTCGATATTGAATTTGTCCAAGTCTGAGTATGGATAAAATCCGTGTTAAGAGTGTAACTCTAGCCCATGTATTAGCATCACAAATGCACTATGCTTATAACTCAAGATTAATTATAAATGGGCCCAAAGTCTTCACAACTCATGTGACTAATTTGACCCAAATTAAATGACCAAGAAATTGGGGAAATGGGCATCCAAGGCCCATCCATTTTTGTGAACCATTTAGGCCCAAAGATGAGGTCCAATCGTCAGCATATTCAACTTGGTAGAATGAGTCAAGATATGGTCAAAATAGCTATAGTAGGTAGTCCAAAGATGCCTTAATAAGAGAGTGAAAGCAGCCCCTAAGTCATTTTACCCTTTGAAAAATTTCAGCTTTCCTCAAAAGCTCTCATCTTCTCTCTACTTCATCTCACAAGGAATCCCATATTTTCTCTCTAGAATTCTTGAAGAAAACTTG
>DF364267.1:396-25500 GCA_000787875.1 Solanum virginianum | reverse complement strand
AGAATAGAGGACTCTCTCAATACTTGGGTGGACAACATTGTATAGAAAACCTAATTCCCTTTCATTCTTTTTCTAGGTTAGGAAAAAACCCTAGTTATAGACGACTTTTTCAAATCCAAAAGGAAGAAAGAAACCCACTTTTCTTGAAAAATAAGAAACTAATATGTGTCCTCTTTTTATTAGAAATAAGATTCTCAGCTCTAGTTGAATATGGACACTATAGGAACCACAAAATTAATCATTAGGGCTCTCTATTATGGAAATAATTTAAATAATTAATTTGAAATTATTCTTACCATAATATATTACAAATCATTCTACTAAAAATTTGTAATTGCACTCCATTTATATTTTGAATTTCCCATTAAATACTTATGTAATTCCTCATGTTAAGATCACAGATACTAATCAATAAATTAAATTACCAACAAATTTAATTTAAAGATTAATTTTCTTTAGAGCACTGCTTAACTTATTTCATGTGTCGGATTCATAAATCCACTTGCAAGCGTTGACACGATGAAAACTTATAAACTTCTCAAAAGGCATATCATCAATCTCTATATCAAGACATGAATTCCGTCAACTAACTTATTATTTCACCAATATATATTATTATCTTCCAATCTACCTGTAACTCCGGTAAAATTACCAAAATATCCCTAGAATAGAGATGTGTGCGTAACGCATCTTTCCATGCTCTGTTTGCAAATTCAAGACCGAATATGCATTCAGCATGAAAATTGAGTGGGAGAATGGTCTCGTTCGAATTTTTGAGCCATCGAATCAAAAAATTATTTTTCGAACCAAGATGAAAAATAGTGGTTGTGCGCGCGCAAGGCGCGACGCGCCTAAGGCGTGACGCGCCTGGGACGAGGACATGCCTTGTATTTTTTTTTTAAATTTTCATTTTAATTCGGGGGGCATTCTGGTCAATTCCCAACCCCTTCTAATTTCAATAAATGAATATAATAGATCTTTTACATCAAGCGAAGTCCAAAAAATTTCTACCAACTAAGTTTTAGTATGAGTTGATAGAAGTGTCAACTTCAAATGACCATATCTCCTAAAGTATAATGAGTTAGGTGACCCATAATAAACCAAATTGAAGATATTTGAATTAGCTTTCTAATGCATCCAATTTTGCCTTAATCAGATTTCGGAGTAGAAAGTTATGACCATTTTAGGAAGAAGTGCAGAGCTGTCTGAAGGTCCGCGCTCGGAGCGCATCGCGGACCCAACGCGAACCCTTTCTGGATGAGATAAATGACGTTTTTTATTTTTATTTTGAGGATACTTTTATCCTAAAACCTTTGGGGGTCTATTTAAGGTTCCAAAATGCATAAAACATCAGTTTTCATAATAAAAAATCCTCTTCTTCACTCCTAAACATAAACGCTCAAGAATCATCAATAAAGTCATCAAGTTAGGATTAGCTTTCAAGATTCATCCTCAAGGTGAGTTATTCTTCGTAAATTTCAATCTACCCAACCCAAATTTCTTCATGTATTGATGAATCTCTAATAGAATCTTAAATCATAACCTAGAGTTTCAAGAAAACGAATTCAAGAATCCCAAGAAAGGATTTCTTCAGGGACTTTCTAGGCATGTAAGGCTAAACTAAAAGCATGAGATTGTTCTCGCATGTGCCCCATAGATGGTCTTAGATGAGTGTTGAAGTTTCTTGAGTCTACATGCATAATTCTTGATTATTTTCTTGAGAAATTATATTTACATATGTTTTCATATGTTGATGATCATCATAAACTTATTTTCTTGAATTGAATATTTTTCATGAGATATTGCATAAACCCTACATGTTAACTTTAAAAGCATGCATGAAAGAATAGAGGGATTGAGTCTAGAGCCTTGATTGAGAATGTCGATTGTGAATTGTGATTGTGATATGAGAATGATGATGAGTTGATAGAACTTGATAGACCCTTGAGTCTCCATAAATGAATTCTAATGATTAGTCTATGCGATTGTTCCCTAATAGTTGTTCTAAGCCTTGACCTATTGATTGAGATGTTGATTGATGAGATGATTAGAATCTCTACAAAACTGATTGAAAGATTGATCCCCATGAGACTGATTGAGATGGTTTGATTGAGATAGTTTGATTGGATGAATTATTTTATGAGCATTGAGTCATAGGAGGAGTATCGAGCATGAAAAAGTAAGAGTTAGTCCAACTCGCACTCGTCAAACTACGTAGCCAAGCATATGTGAAGATGAAGACCATCATACCACATTAAGTTGAGGTCCCCTCTTGATAGAGTCCCTGAAAGAATAGAGGACTAGTTTGATTTGCTAGTGGTACCTAGTGGATTTGATTTGTTCCCTACCTAGCAAGTATAGAATGAATGTGGCAACATCAGCGGGATTGTTGTACAGTCACTGGCTCATAAGTGATTGTTATCGGATAAGAGAAACTCCCAGAAAGTTTTCATACTAAGTACTCTGAGTCGAGATTAGATGAGTTGAGATGAGTCTCTCTGAGACGAGTCTGATTTATTTGATGAGTTAATTGGTTGATGGGTCACTTGTCTACTCTTTATTCTTGCTTTACATAGACATTTGACATGTTGATTGTTATTATTTCGAGTCGATTGTTATTTCTATATTATTCTACCTATTTTAGTTTCATTCAACTATTTTACATAACGTACATTCCACGTACTGATGCCACGCTGGAGCTGTATCATTTCATGATATAGATACAAGATTTGGGGGCCATTAACATGCGCATCGTTGAGGATTTGAGACGTTCAGCTGATTGATGAGCCTCCCCTACTTCAGAGGATTCATTATATTTATTTCACCTTACTTAAGAGTTAGACAATTATTAGTTTTATTTTGATTGAGGTAGCCATGGGTCTATCATTAACACCACTTGATAGTGATAGAGGCTTCATAGACTAGAGTCGAATGTTGATATAAGATTGTGAGTTAGTTCTTCCTACTAGCCTTTTTTTTAATAATATTATTTTGAGACTAGATGCTAATGTGCCCATTTACTTCCTTATGTCTTCCGCTGATTAGTAGAATGTATGAATGAATGAATGTGATGAGGCCAAGTGGTTCGCTTCGAAACTAGCAATAGTCTCTGAGTGCCGATTACGTTTAGGGTACCCTCTCGGGGCGTGACACTACCAGGCATATTATTGACCCATGTTAGAATTTTACCTTTTAATAAATCAAAATGATAAATAATATATACAGATCATAATAGTTATATCATGATTGAGAATATAAGTACATTTAACAGTTTATAGAATATGTTTTTATTAGTCAGTCTAAAACAACTATCTCTACTTGCTCTGATTCAATACATACAATATGAGTTAGCACAAGAAGTTGGAACTACATCGTTCCCATAATCAAGATAAATTATATATAATATTGTGCTACAATCATACTGCTGGCTTGTCCAATTTCCATCTTAGATTATGTACAAAAAACTTTATACTTATAAGAACCGATGATTTAATCTTCTATGTATAAGCTAAAACTCTTTACACTAAATTATCTACTATATAAGTAGATGGACACATAAACGATTATATGATCTATTAAAACTTTTATTAAAATTGGATAAATAATTATTCTATAATAAATACTATATCTAAACTCATGGTTATTAGTATATATTCCATGGTTAATAGTATATATTCTAACAATCTCCCACTTAGACTTTTAACCATCACAATTATTATAATATACTATATCTAAATGCATGGTTAATAGTATATATTCTAACAATCTCCCACTTAGACTTTTAACCATCACAATTATTATAATATACTATATCTAAATGCATGGTTAATAGTATATATCCTCACAATCTGTCACTTAGATATCAAATCCTGAAAATTATTAGAATACTATGTCTAAATCCATGATTAATTGTATATACCCTAACAGAATTAAGGTCACAAAAACCCATAACACAAAGTTGAGTTGAAACCTTTCTTACCGATTGAGTTTTGATGTAAGATTCAATGAAATTAGGTGATCCAATAAATCCAAAGTTGTAAATGTATGTTAAGGTCCTTTCCTAAGTAATTGAAGTGTGCCGGATGTGGTTTGAGGTCATAAAGGACACTCAAGGTCAAACCAAGTTCAAAATATTTCAATCAGCTAAGTTTCGATATGAGTTCACGGAAGGGTCAACTTCAAATGGTCATATCTTTCAGCACATAATGAGTTAGGTGACCCATAATATATCAATTTGAAGATATTTGAATTAGATTTTTAATGCATCTAATTTTACCTTAAACAGATTTCGAAACAAAATGTTATGGCCATCTTACTAAAGCTTGACGAATTTGAAAATTTTAGCGATCCGTCGAATAATTCGATGATCCAACAATTTGGCTTGCCAAATTTTCCCAAAACACTTAAAACTGTACAAAAGGGAGACCTAAAGTCCCCATGTTGCATATCACCAAATAATTCAGCAATGGGGCCCTAGACTACTATTTTGCCCGTCAAAACTCATCAAAAGATCATTTTTTCTAGTTTTGATGATTATCGATTTCCCCAAAAGGTTATTTTTGACCTTTTATCCTTAAATAACTTCCTAAAGTCTATTTTATAACCTAATAACATCATTATACATAATGTGACTCCAAAGATTCCCAATTTTTCTTCTCTCAAAGATCAAGAGCTTCAAGAAATCAATATCTCTAAATTCACAACACTTCAAGAAATCAATATCTCTAAATTCACAAAATCTAAAGGCTTCAAGTTCAAGATTATGTTCAAGAATCTAGGATTTTGAGTCAAGATTCTTCTTCAAACTTCAAGAACTTCATAAAAGGATTTCTCAAGTTCAAGCTATAAGGTTCCAAGCCAAGGTTTCTTAAAGAACTTTTGTTCTTCTGGATATGTAAGTGTCATGACCCAAAATGGATTGTGAATGACACCCACACTTACCCTCCTAGGTGTGTGAACCAATGATACCAATTCCAACCTATATATTAGTAGTTCAACTTATGAAGTACGATAATAATTGGAAACTCAAACTTATAAGCAAGAAATAACCAAATCACTAAATTTATTACATGGTGTTCCCCAAAATTTAAAAGTTATCACATCAAGGACATCTAATCTCAAAATACCAAGTATAGGACTATCAACACCAAATTAGATAAATAAAATGATTTATGTCCAAAAGCTAAGGACACCATGACATGACTAATAGGATCCAATGTAATCTAGAGAAATAGCTCACCCTGGAACCTGATGTGCTGAAGACTGGCTAGAGCCCAGGGCAAGTTGAAATCGATGGAAAACTTGTTGCACTCCACAAAGAAAATAAATAAAATACAAGTAGAGGTAGGTACAGGCAACATGTACAAAGTAGGTACCACTGGTTGACTCAAAATAGAAATCAACATGCATAAAGTAAAACAGGAATAAACTATAAAACTTAACAAGTGGAAAATAACAAGCAACAGGTATATAATTAATCGACAATATCATGAACATATATGAGGACTCAAGCCTTCACATCGTACTTCTTTTGTGAAATAGGTTCTCTTTGAGATTGGGTATATTAAATTATTTTAATATGATTTCCTTTAATATTATCGTGCTAGAACATAACACCCGATTCAATATATATCATGTCGTAATGTGACACTCGATCTGAATATATCGTGGATTCTTTATCATTATTTTTCACTTCATTAACAATATTTCATCAAGCATTCTTTATTCAAGGCATAATTTTGATAAGAAAATTTCAAGATTATGGATTTCATGGTCTTGGAATTGCAGATCAATCACAATACATATCAATCATCTAAACCACAATAATTAAATGCCTAAAATAATTTCACAACATCATTCAATGAATATCAAATTCTATTAAGAGTCTATCTAACATATAGAATAAATCATAACCTACATCAATCGAAAAACTGAAATCAAGTAAGCTAATCCACCAGTGCTTTTCCCTTCCTCGACGCTGCAAAGTATTTCCAATCTATAAAATATATGTGATTTGTAAGAACACGAGTCTATAGACACCCATATTACTATATGTCTAATCTAGACCTAAAGATTCACCTAATTTATAATCAAGTTCCTAACCTAGGGTTAAGTCCTAATTCCTCCAAATAACATAACTTTGATGGTATATATTAGTATATCAAAATGTGAATTATAAGCTGACATGTACAATAGAATTTTACCATGAAAACTAAACACTAACAAAACTAACATGTACCAATTCGTAATTGGGGACTCTTAAGCATAAGTAAAATACGTTAGAATCAATCTAATTACTCTATCATCCTCTCCCAATCATCATCCATAATTATATATAACCTATAATCCTATCAATCCTTATAGTAAGGCTATCATACCTTTGAATTGAGTTCTTCCATGTGCCCCACGTCAAGTTTCTAGTTTTAATGAATATTGAATTGAGTAAAAATTTAGTTTTCGAATTTCAATTGAGTCAAATAATTATATGTTGAAGTTATTTTTATTTCGTTGTTGGAATTATTGTTCATAATTTTTCTTATGAACCCTAGTTGAGTTAATGATCACGGCTTTTCCACACATTATTTGATATTGAGATTTATGATTTTCATGCATTAAATAAATTATTGTTCTAGATCAAGGTTATGTATGTTTTTTTAGTAAAGATGGTGGTTTTTATACATTGATGAAAAGAGCGATTTGAATTAGTATTATATATTTACATATTTTAAAGAGTTTCAAAGAGCATGAACATTGATTTTAAAGAAGTTTGAGCATTGAGTTAAATATTACATTGAGAAAAGAGTTTTGATGAGATATGCATAACATTTGAAGAGTATTTATCTTTATGAAAAAGCATATAATTTGTAGTTGAAAGTGTGGATGAATTGAGATGAAATTGAATTGATGAAAAAGTCCATTGAGACTCGATGAGATAATTTGAGATGTTGATAAATATGAGCATATGTCTTGGGAGAAGTATTAGCACCGATTTGGGTAAGAGTTGAAAGAACTCAGACCCCATAAATTACATAGCCAGTATAGAATAGTTGTACCGTTAATTCGGGCAACTCTTGTCCCAAAAGAGGACTTAATTTGTGAATCCAATGAGATGAATCGTCTCTTACTCTAGCAAGGTATTGGACGATTGCGGCAATGACAATGTAAATCATTGTATCATCACTTGCTCATATGATGATGGTTGTCAGTTAAAGAAACCTCCAAATGATGGTAATGGAATTTGGCTTAATGGAATTATATATGATCAAGTTGATTTGAAAAGTATTACTTTATATTAATTTTTAAACTTGCATAACATATTGGTTGAGTTGTGCTTTACTCTTATCATTGAGTTTTCTCTCGACTTTTATATATTCAGTTATTTATATACCATATATTCTATGTACTAACACCACTCGATGTTGCATAATTTTATGATGCAGATACAAATTTTAGAGATTCTCAGCATACGTTCGTTAAAGATCTATTGAGTTCCAGACAGTGGTGAGACCTCCTTGTTTCTAGAGGAATCTATTATTTTGAGTTGTCTCCTCTTAGTAGCCTGTTGAGGTAGCCTTGAACCTATTTTGACACCTTTTTATGAGTTGAAAGAGACTTCATAGACTGAGTCAAATAGAGTTAGAATAGAGTTGATATTCCTTTCATAGTCAATTTTTGTGAACTGTTGTTACTAATATAAATTGAAATGTTGAGATATTTCTATGATAAGTATATTTGAAAACTATTTTATATGACGATTTGCCTGCTCACTTGAGTACTTTATTTTGTGTCATTGAGTCTTTTGCTGATTGAATAGTCAAGTAGTTTGTTTGGGGATCAACAATCGTTCTAAGTGTTGGTCACGTCTAGGGTACCCCTCGGAGCATGACAAACTTGGTATTAAAGCACAGAGTCAAGTGTCCAAGGATGTCTATGAAGCCGTGTCTATAGGATCTTATTTATGATTGTGAGGGCCCCACTTCTATAAATGAGGGACTATTGACATTTAAGAGATGTTTTCCTTCTTTTAGATTCTGAACCGTATGACAAAGCTATTTCCTAAGAAACCTATAATGATTCATGCATTATTCTAAACCTTTTGACTATGTCTAATCTATGAGGTGATAGAGACAATAATGTTCAGACCCTTACCAATAAGTTCCTTGTGATAAAGTAATTAGAATGGTACAGAAACTGCATCAGGCTTAAGAGAAGCCGACTAGTGTGTTGAGCTGATTGATTCAAAAGAATGCACTCTTATTCATATGTATTGTGCATTGAGCTACATCAATACGCATCCCAGACTCTCTTATCCAAAAACTTGTTTCCAACGTTATTTATGAGAGGAAAAGTTATGTCTATAAAGGTTAAATATTACCATTTGAGAGAGCCTGATTTTAGGTTTTGTAAATCATAAGTTGAATTAATTCATGCTAAAGCTAGAAGGACGATGGTGGAAAGGAAGAGACCAGATAGTGAGAGTAGTGGTTCATTGAGTCTTGTTGTTATAGTTATGTATCTATTAAGTAAGTAATAGGGTGATGTGTCAATTCCCATAAGTTTTGACAAAAGAGTAGTAAGGACAATTTGATTTTTCATGATGAGGTATAGAGGAAGAGTTATTGTTAGGATGAGTTAGAGTATGCTCAAACTAGAAAGAGATTTATGCTGATGTGTTATGGTATTAGTGAGAGTGAGGTACATATGTTGAAGAGAAGAGCAAAGTAGTCATGGAGTAGATCCATAACCGTAGAGAATTGATCCACAGGCTTAGGATGGTGACCTTTGAGCTAAGGGGGGGATGATAAGGTAATGAACCAAAGTAGGTCTGCAGCCTTCAATAGTAGTGATATTGACTTCAAAGAAGCCATAAAGTGTTAGAATGATAAGCTTGAGAGGTTGGTCGTTTAGAAGTTTGAATGATTCAATTGATTAAGTCTTGGGGTTCTGTTCATGCCCATCAATGACGAAGTGGAAGGTAATGTTCATATTCTTAATCTAAAATGATATGTTTATCCTTGACTTTGAATAATTGATTGTTTAGAGAGTTTGGTTGGTTGGTTGATAGATTAAGTCTTTATTGTTATTTGTGCCTTGTGTCCATCTCTAGTTATCCATCATTCGAGGATGAATAATCCCAAATGGGAGATATTGTAACACCTTGGAATTTCCTAAGCTAAGATTCAAATCAACCTTCTTACGCATATGAGATTATACCAAGTGATTCTAACTTCTAATATGAGTTTCAAGGTCAAATTTTTATGGGAATGATATATTTAGGATGGATTGTTCCAAAAATTCTTTAACATAAAGTTGAATTGAAACCTTTCTTATCGATTGAGTTTTGATGTGAGATTCTATGAGATTAGGTGATCCAATGACTCCAAAGTTGTGGATGTATATTAATGTCCTTTACTAAGTAATTGAAGTGTGTTGGATGTGGTTTGAGGTCATAAGGGACACCCAAGATCAAGCCAAGTTCAAAACATTTCAATCAACTAAGTTTCGATATGAGTTCATAGAAGGGTCAACTTCAAATTGCCATATCTTACATAATGAGTTAGGTGACCCATAGTATATCAAATTAAATATATTTGAATTTTCTTTTCAATGCATTCAATTTTACCTTAATTAGAGTTTGGAGTAAAATTTTATTACCGCTTCATTGAAGCTTGCCGAATTTGGAAATTTTGGTGATTCACCAAATAATTCAGGAATCCACCAATTTAGCCCACCAAATTATCACGAAACACTTAAAAATTGTACAAAAGGGTGACCCAAATCCCTATTTGGCATATCGTTAAATGGTTCAGCGATTGGGCCCCTAGGCCTCCTCAAACATTGAAGACTTGTAATCATCTAGAACCATCATGCCACAACTTTCGGCCTCATCCAACCTGAATCTCCATAGACTCCTCACCTAGCCAATCTATGCACTTCCCTTGCCAATTCCTTCCTTTATTCATCAATGTGAGCCACACTCTTCCTGGATACCCTACTCAGTGCATTTACAACAACATTGGTTTTGTCTCGGTGATAATATATAGTCTTTAAGAAATTCCAACCATATTCATTGCCTCAAATTGAGGCCCCTTTGTATGAACACATATTGGAGGTTTTTGTGATCGATGAAGATATCCATATGTACCTTATACAAGTAGTAACACCATATTTTCAATGTAACTACCACGACTGCTAGCTCAAGGTCATGTATAAGATAGTTACGCTCACGCACCTTTAGTTGCCTAGAAGCATAAACAATGACTTTGCCACTTTGCATCAACGCACACCCCAAATCGACCCTTGAAGCATTATAACAAACAACAAATCCTTCCAACCCTTTCGAAGATATCAATATAGGAGCTGATTTAAGCTTGTATTTTAAAGCTTTAAAACTCTTCTCACATTCATCAATCCAAAGGAACTTCACCTTCTTGTGTCAACTTTTCCAAAAGAGATGCAATTGAGGAGAACCCATCTACAAATCTCCTATAGTAGCCCGCTAAGCTCAAGAAACTCCTAATATCTATCAGAGTCAAGTCCCTAGGCCACTTCCTCACCACCTCTGTGTTCTTGAGAACTACCTTGATTACATCACATGACACCACATTCCCAAGGAACGCAACTTCCTTCAACCAAAATTTGCATTTGTCAAACTTGGCAAGCAATCTTTCTTCCCTCAAAGTTTGCAATACCACCCTTAAATGTCTCATGTATGCTTCCTCACTCTGAGAATAGATCAAGATAATATCAATAAATACCAAAACAATCATGTCAAGGTAGGGTTTGAATACCGTATTCATGAGATCTACAAATATTATCGGCAGATTGGTTAGATGAAAAGACATTAACATGAACTCAAAACGTCCATACCTTGTTCAAAAGGCCATTTTGGGATTGTCACTCCCCCTTACCCTCAATTGATGGTATCTGGAGAGAAGGTCGATTTTTAAGAGGTGACTAGCCCCTTGCAATTGATAAAATAAGTTATCTATCCTCATTGGCGAGTACTTGTTCTTTATGATGACTTTGTTGAGTTGCGAGTAGTTGATACACATTCTAAGTGAGCCATCCTTTTTTCTCACAAACAATAAAGGTGCACCCCAAGGTGACTTGCTAGGCCTAATAAAGACCTTCTCTAATAAGTTCCTCAATTGATCTTTTAATTCTTTCTATTCCACCAGGCCATATGGTAGGGAGGAATGGAGAAAGGTTGAGTATTAGGGAGGAGGTATATACCAAATCTATTTCTCTCTTGGGAGGAATATCGAGAAGTTCATCAAAAAACTCATTGACCACTGGGACCAACTTAATAGAAGGAATTTTAGAATCAACATCTCTAATCCTTATAAGATGATAAATGCAACCCTTAGTAATCAATTCTCGAGCCTTAAGACAAGAGATGAACTTATCCTTAACCACTGAATCATGACCTTTCCACTCAATGACGAGTTTATTAGGAAATTAGAACCTAACCTTACAAATTCTACAATCAATAGAGTTATCATATGCATGCAATTAATCCATCCTATGAATAATATTAAAATCTACCCTGTCAAGTTGAACAAAATCACAAGGCAAGACTATATGCAAAATAGATATGAGACAACCTCTATAGACTCTTCTAGCAATAATGGACTCACCAATAGGGATAGGCACCAAAAAAGGGTTCATATAGCATTTTGAGACATATGTCAAACCTACTAGCGATGAATGGGGTAATGAAAGATACAATGACACCCAGATCTAATAAATCATACACATCATAATAATAAACCTTTAACATACTAGTGGCAACATTGGGAGCCTCATCCACCCTTTGCCTCCTTTGAAGAGCATAAAATTGGTTATAGTGTGGAGCACCTCCTTCTTGACCCCCTTGTACCCTTTGACCTCTAAGAGCACCATGTCCTTTGGGATGACCATCTCTACCCTTTTTTGGAGCATTTGGATGATCAGGAAGTTTGTGGCCTAATTTTCCACACCCATGGCAACACTCGTGTCTTTCAAGCATTTGACACCATGGTTCCTTCCATATTTTGGGCACCTAGGAAAACTTGGTCTACCATTACCTCCTTGCGCTTTAGGGTTTGCAAACTATCATTGGTGAACCTTTTGTTTGGAATATTTGACAGTCCTTGTCCTTAAGATTTATAGCCTTGTTGAAAGCAACCTATCATTGGTGAACCTTTTGTTTGGAATATTTGACAGTCCTTGTCCCTAAGATTTATAGCCTTGTTGAAAGCAAACACTTCCTCCACCCTTAGCACCTTGCAACCCACCTTCATAGCAAGCCCTCTTGGACTTCCCCATCTTCATCTTTTTAAGCTTCTCTCCTTCAAGTTTCTTGGCATATGTCATGAGCTGAGATATGTCCATCTCCTTTATAAGCATGACAGTGTGACACTCTTCGTTGATCAAATAAGACATATTCAACTGAAACTTGTTCATTCTTGACCGAGGATCGACAATCAAATATGGAGAATACTTTGAGAGATCGTTAAATTTAAGGGAATACACCCGAAAACTCAAGGAGCCTTATTTGAGGTTCAAAAATTCCATCATCTTTGTGTCACGATCCAAGCCTAAGGTTTAGACATGATATGATGAATGAATAACTCGAAGACAACCCAAACAAGCCTCTTAGCATATGGTTTACACATGCTGGGTTGCAAAAGTATAAACAAGCATCAAACAATAATTTCTAATAGAATAGGGACTTTAGACTCACGCTATGGGGATAAATAAAGGAAAGAGATTAGTATGAATCACATAGCAAACAATAACTAAGAGGAGGGTAAGTATGATTCAAGTTATGTGGTAGTAGGGATTTAGGACTTTCATCGCTTTCCATCAACATCAACAATATCAAATAGCATCACATAGGGAATATGGTCTAAAGGATAAGTCTCCATAAAAGCTCAAACATAGCATAGCTTGGTATCCAACAACACATCTAAGTATGAATAAGATGGGGGCCAAGACATGTCCAAGGTTCACCCTTAAGATACTATGAAGATGAAATAGAGTTTCAACATAAGTAAGATAGAGAGTCGTATCTTGTCCCCAAAATAGAGGACTCACCACAATAACAATCTTCATAAATCCAAGCTAGCCACATGGAGGATATTGGGGAACGCCGCTCCCTATATGGTGAAATCATGTAGACAAAAAAAGTATGCGTTAGTACTTTGAATGTACTAGTATGTGGGCAAGAAATGAAACAATAGACAATAAGCTTCATAAATAAGATGCATAATCATATACAAAGAACATAAGCTAAATATGCCATGCATGTATATGCTTGAATTAAAACTTTCATGAAACATAAATTCTTTATATCATACATATGTGAGAGAAAATCATTTGAACTTTAGAGCTAATGAGCCATATGAACTTAGAATACCTTTAGACATAACATGAAAGAACAATCATAATCATCATAAGGAGAATATTAACATGTGTGAGAGCAATCTTTAATCGACATAAACCATGGAGTCCCGATGTTTTCTCTACACTGGAAGAAAGTGAAAGTCACTTGCCAAGGTAAGCTCCTAAGATGCCTAAGTGGATCTATTAAAGCTAGCTAGTAAACAAACCTCTACTAACGGGTGGTCTAGAATCAACCTCTACTAGCGGGTGACCCCTACTTCCTATGGTGAGATATAGGTATGAGACAATGAGATTCTACTAATGGTCTTATGCCCTAGCTAATGGAAAGCCTCCGCATCTATCCCATAGTCCACTCGGTGCTAAGTATGACTCTCATAGAATGACCATAGACATGAATCATAGTACTATCTAATATGGAAGGTATTCTACAAACCCATCCTCTAAACATTTAGAAACAATAAAGAGGTATTCTACTAACCCATCCCATAAACCTTTTGAACATAGATCATCATCATAAGGATAGCTCCTAGACTTTGTCTATGCCTTTACTATCGACCCATTATCATCCCATAATCTTTACTAGTGGAGGACTCATACCTTAGTCCTTCATTCATTCATTCTAAACCTCATAAAACTAGTCCCATTGGACACACAAACATGCGGATAATCATGACATACACAACTAAACTATCATAACATCATAAAGAGGGCTTTACAATTCAGATTTCATCAAATTTCAAAACATGCTTGATATACCTGATCCTTCATTACATTCATGAACTTACAAACATATAGTGAAATGTTTCCATCATGAATAAGAAACTTCATCATTACACCCTCATCATTAGAAAACTCAATACGATAATTGAGTGAATTTTATGCACATAGACTTTAAATCATGTAACTCAAGAGGACTATGCATCAATTTAATGAAAATCATCAATTTAAATTATTCTAAGATAATCTACCACAATAATACATATCATCTTTCAATATTTGACATAGAATCATGTAATTTATCTCACCAAATCATCAATTCCATCACAACATCATAATATCATAACTTTTATATCTTTGA
This sequence comes from Solanum virginianum, assembly GCA_000787875.1. Taxonomy (NCBI): domain Eukaryota; kingdom Viridiplantae; phylum Streptophyta; class Magnoliopsida; order Solanales; family Solanaceae; genus Solanum; species Solanum virginianum. The sequence continues at coordinate 11,033 of DF364267.1, read as the reverse complement.
ATCTCATAAATAGCTTCATAATTGAAAACCTTATGCAATTTCATATAATAGATGAAGAATTTGGACATAATCCATGATTAATAAAGAATTAGGAAGAACCTATAAGAAATCCCCATTAAAACTTGAAGGATTTAGTAAATTAGGTTTTGGGACTTCATAGGTGAAAGAGCCGATGAACGAAGAAACCCACATACCTCTTTGGCCTTAAAACTTGGAGAAAAAGACTTGACAAACTTGAGAATACTTTTTGAGAGCTTTGTATTCAATGGATATGACTTGATCTTCAAGAAATTTGAGGGAATTTGGTGGGGAATTTTAGAGAGAGGTTTGAGAGGATTTGGGGATGTTTAGAGAAAGCAATATGGCCTAAAAGATAGAAATTTTGAGGGTTTCCATAAATAAAGGTGTTGGTATATGTCCCAACTAAGTTCCTAACTTAAAAATAAAACATAAAAAAATTTGTACCATGAGGGGCCAAGGGCACGACGCGCCCTTGTCACAGACCTCTATTTCACAGGGTTTCATCAAAAGAATTATTTTTTGCTACGGGTGATCCAAAAATCGAAGGCAACCCTTTTCTAGAACAAGTTTTCCTCTTGAAAAAAAATTCGCAATCAGATTTATAAAATAATGCATGGTGCTAAGATATCCAAGAAACACATCATTGGGTCTTTCCAAACTACATTGAGGAGTGTTACACTTTGCTTCCCTTTAGCTCAATAGGGAAGAAGTGGTCAAGGAAAGAAAATTTGAATTCCTCCCAATAAATAGGTTCATCATTCACCCTCTCCATCTTCCATTGGTTGAATCATATTTGAGAAAGCCTTTTGAGTTTGTAGGCCGCTAGTTCAGACTTTTTCATCGAGCTCACCCCTATTATGGCTAGAATCTGGTACATCTCATTAATGAATTCTTGGGGATCTTCTTCCACCTTTGAGCTATGGAACATTAGAGGGTTCATCCTAGTGAAATCCCTCACCATTGAGGTTAGAGTCAGAGCATGAGAAGCTTGGGATCCTTGATTAGCTTGGTTGGCCATATTTTGTGCCAACAATGTTATCACATTCTGGTATTCAACATGTGTGACCCCTTCTCTTGGGGAGCTTGCGGGGCTTGATCCTCTTCAAGAAAAAGGCCCTTGATAGTAACACTCTCCTTGGTGGTATTATCTAGAAATGAAAAGAATAAGTCATTAGAGATCTAGGAAATCTTATGATAAGTTCTAAGACATGACATAGAGCATGAAAGAAATGAGTCATTTCCTGAACGCCTCATAGCCTTCTATCCATAGTTGTGGTGTGCTTCACAAATTGAATAAGACTCTATTCAACGCGGTATGTTAGATTTCTGAGGTTAGTCCATCATTCCACAATCACTAATTACGGTCTATACAACCAATTACGACTCATAGAACACCCATACATTGATGGTTCCCAAACTTAAACTACCAAACCTAGTGCTATGATACCAAGCCTTTTACGATTCGAGCCTAGGCCTAGGAGTGACATGGAGAATAGAGAGCCCAAAGGTACCCTAAACAAGCCTCATTGCATACATAAGCACATAATCGATAACATAATCAAAATAAGAGGAAAGTATGGAATAAGGACTAAGGATCTATCAGTTAAACATGCGGGATCATATTGAATTCATATGAACATAGCCAACATACATCCAATAATAAGTTTAAACAAAGAAATAAGATAGGAGGCTTAGCATGTCCTAAGATCACCCTCAAAACATAAGTATGTAGAATAAAGTATCATCATCTTAAAAACAAAAGCTAGATAGATAAAGGGCTATTGTCCTCAAAACTATAGGACTAACCACAAACAAAGTCTTCGAGATCCGAAGCAACCATGAGTATGAGGAGAAGGAAGGCCCCGGAGCCCTACATGGTGACATTATATAGGCAAAAAATATGTTAGTACTATGAAATGTACTAAGTATGTGAGATGCAATGTAAAAGAGAATCATACATCAATATAGTCAAGATGCATCATTATATCAAAGTAAACTCAATATGTAGTGAATTGTCAATACCTTATTGAAAACGTGCATGAGTCATAAATTTCATAACATATCATGTACATATGAGGGAGGAGACCTTTACTAACATTAAGACTATGCAAGCTACTAGATGGAATTTCGATATTGCCTTCATATTAGAGAATGAGTAGTTTACTTGCCAAGGTAGACTATACCCCACATTTGTGGGTATCATAAACATGGAACTATATATGGATCCACTAGCTAATACATAATCCTATGGTAGCACATAGTTATGGGAAGTAAGACTTTATATAAGGATCTTTGGGGATAGTCCCCCACCCTAAATCCCATTTGGTGCTAAGTCTGGTCTAATGGAATACTTATAAGCATAGTCACACATATATAAATTTGGAAAACATAACATCATGATAAGAATAGCTCATTAAAAATCTGTAACCCCTTCAAGTGAGCATTTTTCTTTCACAAGAGGGAATGTCATAACATCATAAAAAAGGACTTCATAATTTCATAGCTTTCATAGAATTTCCATGGATTCATACCATACGTGGCAGCCCTTGATATTCACAATATTCATAAACTTGCATAATGTTGATTGAAACCTTTCATCATGAATAAGGTACTTCATCATATAGTCTTAGTTCAAAATTTGGTGGGTTCATGGATAAGGGCTTGAATCATGCAATTCAAGTGTATCATGCATAAATAAGATAGATTATGATTATTTGAATCTATTCAAAACAACCCACCATAATCTTACAAAAATCTAGTTAGAGCAAATATGGATTTCAGCTCAATAATCAACATGAATGATGACATGGTGTTGATATACTTCATATTGCTAGGAATGCATCATAAAATCCATGATTAAAGCCATTTCATGAGTCTCCAAAATATTCATAAACTTTGAGCTAATTAGAATGAGAAGAAAACTTAGTTTTGTAGAGGGAAGGACCCCACAAATCAAACCCACATACCTTGTTGTGATTGGTAAAGAAAATCTAAAGTGGAAATGAAGAATCTGGAAGCCTAACTTGCACTCTTCACTTAGGCACTTGGAGGAAACTTGGGAGTAGTTTGGAAGATTCTATACTTAGGTTAAATTAAGAATGAGGAAAATGAAATGAGTTTGAGGAGTAATAGGCTGGAAAGGGATTAATTTAGGGCTTAAACGACATACATTAGGTATAAATCACTAGGAAATGTCAATAATTTCTCTTATAAAAAGTTGTAGGGCCCAAATCATGACCCCCGATTACGGGTCATAGTTCTGACCACAGGTCGTGGAAAGGGCTTTCATCCTGTTAAAATTTGTAACCTTCAAACACAATCTCTGAAACTCAATCTTCAAGATCACTTTACGACTCGTAGATTATATTACGAATCGTAGAATCCATAAAGTGACTCAACACTTATAAAAATTTACAACTTTAGGGGGCCAAACTACGACCCCATCTATAAACCATAAAAGGGAATATGACCCATCCTACTATTTGTACTTTGAACTTCAGAAACCCATTTTCTATCAACTTAGTCCATCATTCCACAATCACTAATTACGGTCTATACAACCAATTACGACTCATAGAACACCCATACATTGATGGTTCCCAAACTTAAACTACTAGAATTAAACCCTAGAAACCATAAATACGTGTATAGTCCGTAGTTCCTTTTACAGATCATAATCCCAATTCATAAACCTCACTTACACTTAGTAAAATTCTTAATTCTTTCACCCCTAGATCATGAGCCTGATCTACGACTCGTGAAGTGAACCACGAGCCGTAGATTGTGCTCGTACTCTTGTCTTGCGAATTTCTAGATTTTCTTCCTTCTACACTTTTCATACATTCCAACATGTGGGACATTATAAATTCCCTCTGATTTAATTTTGACATTTTTGCTTTCCAACATCACTTACTAGCTCCTATTTTCCATTATTATATAGCTTGATGTATATTTTTTTAAGCCCATTCTTGCACTTTTGGTCCTATAAACAATTAATTATATTGGTTAGCATAAAAACAATCAATTACTCTAAAATGCAATAAAAATTATGGAATTCTCTCTCAAACTTAGCTAAACATAAGGGTTAATAAGTTCACTATTAGGCGCATAAATATGTCTAAAATTAACCTCTGCACAAGAAATTTGTAGTATACCCCTATACAGAAGAGGCTAGGAAGCACTGTACTCTTGGATGACATGTTTGTTGAGTTGTGTGCTTTCAAGCCAAAGGTGGACCGCTCTCAAAAAAATTGAGTATTCTTTTCATTTTATTTGTTTATCTTATTTTCTTTAATAATCTATTATATATTTACAAATTACATTAAAAGTGTTATAACTTATAATAATAAACAACTTAAAATATTTTATCATGCATTTAAAAATTATTTAAAAGATATTATAAACCACATTAATTATCAACTTAAAATATTTTGATATCTAATAAGAGTCTACAAGCTCACAACTCTTAACAATACGTTATATATTTAAAAATTATGTGAAAATTACAATAGATCACAATAATCAATAACTTAAAATAGTTTATTATATATTTAAAAAATATGTAAAAAAAAATACTATATATAATAATAATAATTAACAACTTAAAATATTTTTTTAAATATATTTAAAAAATTTGGTCGATTCTCAAAATTGTATTAGTGCAACAGAAACTGAAACAAATGAAATGACATTATATTATTTGTGAAGTTAGGTAAAAGATAGTAATAGTCACAATAATTAACAACTAAAGAAATTTTATTGACTCTCCTAATTACATATATGCTACATAAATTATAATAGAGGAGTTAACATATATTGTTTGGAAATGATGCAAAAAATTCTATAAATTACAAGAACTAACAACTTAAAATATTTTTAAGAAATATATAAAAAGTTAATTGACTCTCAAAATTCTATTTGTGTCATGTAAATTAGAACAACTGGAGTAACATATATTGAATTTGTACTGAACATGCTCCTATATCTAGTATAATACATAAATTGGCATCTTATTAGTATTCATATTTTGTTAACTGATTTGTCATACATACCAAAAAGGCAAATAACTCGATCCAAAATTGATTTAGTGATGAGTCTTCGGAAACTCCAAATCCTGAATGCGCATCTGTATTGTTAGTACTTTCAGCCATTCAATTATTAGCTTGGCAATTGATTTTGTGTTTGATTCCACGCGTGTGAGTACACTATATAACACATAGTGAAAAATATATATTCCAAGTTTAACAAACTTTAACAAAAGATGCAGTTGGGAAGGGATCACACCATTAACGAAACTAGAAATTTCGTTAAAAGTGTACAAAATTTAATATATACGTATGAAAAATAATTTTTAACTTATCTCGTTTGTATAATTTTTTATATAGACAATATAATTTTTTGATGAAATGTATTTAAAACTAGTCACCCTTCATTACATGTGGCTATGCTATTGGATCACGGCATGGATGTATCTCAAGCTTACTGTGACATCTTAATCCCCCAGTTTCAAACTTTGATAGGAGTAATTACTACCTCTTGATTTACCTTAGAAGGTATATTGGTATTTTTCTTGGTCTTGCTATGAATGATTATGGGAAGTGGAAAGCAAAAAGAATAACAATAATAATGATAACGAAAATGAATATGAAAAAGTTGAGCAATCACAAATGAATATATCATCATTTTTCATGAATATTATTTCTTATGTAAAGTAAAATAATAATAAGAGGGAATATTCTATTTGTGTTTTGTTTTGTAGCATCCCTTTCACATGGGACAGAGCACATGGTGGCTTTTGGCATCTTTTTATAGATGTGGAACCTCAACAACCCGTGCAATGTACAACTCAACGTACTACTTGTAAACATATTTAACTCCCTCAAGTTATTTTTGTCGGGGGCAAATTTAGTGTACAAACTGTGCTGCATGTGAATATCTGTTTTTACCTTTAAGTTAAATATTTTATGTGTCTAAACTTGAGCAAACATTATTTGTAAAGTTTGAATGATGCACTTGATTGATTTATCCAAAAGATCAGAGATTTATTCCATCTAGATGCATCTTTTACACTACTGAATTTCTTTTATTAGTTTTCAATAAAACTAAATGCACAGAGTAATAATTTTTATATATGCACAGTTTAATTTCAAAGGTTAAACAATGTCTTTTTTTTTTTTTTAATTTCACGTTTATATTTTGTATGAACCGAGAGGCACTAATCTAGTGGACTAAATAGTACTACTTTCTCCATCCCGATATATATATATATATATATATATATATATATATATATATATATATCCTTAGTCAACACAGGAGTATTTGATGATATAATAAATAAATCTAAATGTATTACACAAGCATATTAAAGGAGACTGCCCAAGAAATCATAAAAACCAAAATAAATTTTATCTGATTTAGCACCATCTTCCAAATCAACAACTTCAGGGTCGTCTTTACCCACACTCAAATCTGAAAAATTTAGTAACAATAATATACGATGTATCATAAAATAAATATAACAACAATATACAAAATACCTTGCACAGAAGCTCTTCCACCAGAAAAAATACTTGTAATTCCTCTACTGTTGCATGTATTTGAAGTCCCAAAATTACAAAAGACACCATCTCTTTTCCTACTCAATGCTTCTTCGAAAAGTTGTTCAGTAGGAACACTCTCATTTCCATGTTCTTTATTCAACAGTAACTTGATATCACTTAACAAGTTGGAATGTGAATCAAATATAAATTACTTGAACTCCCTCAACTGTGCATCAACTTTGGCTTCAAGTGCTTGCTGGTTACTATTTGACTAAATTAGGTACATGAATAATAAAAAATAAATAAAAGTCAATATCAATAGTATACATTTATAATACTGGATTTAAAAAATAGTTACCTTTATAAGCTTCATTTTCAATTGTGTCAACTTTTTAATCAATTCTTCTTGAGCTTGATTAGAACCACTTAATGACTTCTCACTAATGATATATCACGACCCAAGCCTAGGGCCTAGACGTGGCACGACGCAAGGGAAAACCCGATGGGATCCCAAGCAAGCCTCATAAAGCATCATTACACATCCTTGGTCGCGGAAGCAAGAATTCAAGCATCGAAGATAAAAGAATTAGGGAACCGGGGCTAAGGGAAAAAGCTTGCACAATATCATGATCATAAACAAGAGTTAAACTCATATCATAGATACATAGCATGTCCAACAAACACCTCTAATATATAAATAAGAGTGGGTGTCAAGACAAAGTAACCGGGCTCACCCTCATAGTCAAAATAGACAATAAAAGGAATGTCTTAATACATAATAGGAGAACCATAGACTAGGTCCCCGAAGTGGAGGACTCACCAACTAGCTTGAATATCACTTGACTAGCCACGTGGAGGAGGATGATCAACTTGGGTACTGGTTCCTACATGGTGACATCATGTACGCATAGAGTATGCATTAGTACGTTTGAATGTACTAAGTATGTAGGATGCAATCCAACAAGAGATAGTCATCTTAACCAAAGTGCATAACAATAGGCAATAGGCGTAATATAACAAGATGATATGTATGATCAATGCATAAGTAGAACATGCTTAAGTAACTCATGCTCATATAGGATATCATATGTGTAGAAGAGACCAAGCTAGATTTTCAAATGTATAACCCTTTGGAAGGTTGGTGATGATATCGCCCCATCACTTAGGTGGATGAGTACTAACCCTCATCTAGGTTGGTGATAATGTCGCCCTATCACTATGGTGGAGAAGTACAAACCCTTCCCTAGGTTGACGAGTACAAACCCCTATCTAGGTTAGTGATGATGCCGCCCCATCACCTGGTGGAGAAGTACAAACCCTTCCCTAGGTTGACGAGTACAAACCCCTATCTAGGTTAGTGATGATGCCGCCCCATCACCTGGTGGAGAAGTACAAACCCTTCTATAGGTTAATGAGTACGAACTCCCATCTAAGTTATCCGGGTTCTTAGTCCCCCGGAATTGGGCATGGTCTAATGTAACACTTTATATAGAGTAAAGCTTGAAGAAGAACCTTGAAGGAAACCTTAGCTTGGGATGAGGGTTTGAGACTTGAGTTTTGGGAGTGAAATATGACTAAGTGTTTTGGGGAGTATTGAGAAATGTTTAGGATGATATAAGGGTGAAATTTGGTTAAGTATAGGTAAAAACACGTTTGGAAACACTTAGGCTCAAGACTTAGAAGTCTTGGACTAAACTAAAAAAAAACAGTCTCAAAATGAACTAGTGCACGTCGCAAGGGGGTCGCGAAAACCCTTTTGGAAATCGCATTCTTGAATTTTCATAATTTCTAAATCTTCTCTCTTAAATCGGGGTTAGACCTTCCCCCCACTAATTTGGACCCCCTGAATAAGAATATGAAGTTAGATTTTTGAAATAGCAAATAGATTTTGAGATATATGAAATTTAAAATTTTTGGCATTATGAGGCACATTGTCGAGCACTTTTTGGAGTCGTTTCAATATCTTTCCCTTGAAAACATTCGTCCCCGAATGTAAAAGAGACGTACAAGACAAGAATGATCATAAATGAATCAGCCCCAACTAAAATACAACATTACATTTAAAACACCATTTTCAAAATCTCAATATGAGTGTAAAGTCATCATGACTTGCCAACTTAAACATGAATGCATATGAATGACATAGGGGCTGAAACATAAGTCTTGAAATCATATAGGGGACTTAGATCTAGTACCTTGAGCTTGAGTGGAGTGGAAAAGATAGGGATATCACTTTTGCATGTCCGCTTCGGCCTCCCAAGTAGCACCTTCGATTTGTTGGTTCCACCAAAGGACCTTAACAGATGCCACCTCTTTGTTCCTCAATCTCTTCACTTTCCTATCTAGGCTCTGAACCGAAATCTCCTCATAAGTCAAGTTATCCTCAACAATACCCACAACATCAAGAGACACAATAGCATTAAGATCACTAACATATTTTCTCAACATAGAGATATGAAACACCGGATGAACCAAGTTCATTTCACTAGGAAACTTCAACTCATAAGCTACCTTGCCAACCCTCTTCAAGACCTCATAAGGACCAACATACCTTGGACTCAACTTTTCATTTTTACCAAAATGGATCACACCTTTCATTGGAGAAACCATCAAATAAATCCAACCCCTCAGTTTGAATTCAAGGTCTCTTCTTCTCACATCGGCATAAGATTTTTGACGACTTTGGACTATTCTTAACCTTTTCCTAATCATTCTAACCTTCTCAAGAGCATCCATAACCAGATCCGGTCCCAATAAAGTCACCTCTCCAACCTTAAACCAATCAACCGATGATCTACATTTCCTCCCATAAAGAGCCTCAAAAGGAGCCATCCGATGCTAGAGTGATAGCTATTATTGTAGGGAAACTCAATCAAAGGAAGATGGTCATCCCAACTACCCCTCAACTCCAATACACATGCCCTAAGCACATCTTCAGGGGTTTGAATTGTCCTTTCGGCTTGGCCATCCGTTTGAGGGTGGAAGACCGTACTAAGATAAACTTTTGTACCAAGAACCCTTTGAAAAGATCTCCAAAAGTGTGAGGTGAATTATGAACCATGATCTGATATGATGAACAAAGAAACCCCATGCAACCTCACTAACTCATGGATGTTCAACTTTGCATATTCTTCAGCCCCATATATGGTCTTAACAGGTAAAAAGTGAGTCAATTTCGTCATCCTATCAATCATAACCCAAATGCAATCAAAACCTTTCCTAGTCTTGGACAACCCAATCACAAAATCCATATTAATCACCTCTCATTTCCAAGTAGGAATCTCTATGTCTTAGGTTAGGCTACCTGGCCTTTGATGTTCGACTTTGACTTGTTGACAACTATGGTAACCAAAAATAAATTTAGCAATGTCCCTCTTCATGCCCCTCCTCCCCACAAATACACATCCCTCAAGTCTCTATACATTTTGGTGGAACTGACGTGAATAGAATAAGAAAAATTATGGGCCTCCCACCAATATACATCTCTCAAGTCTCTATACATTTTGGTGGAACTGAGGTGGATAGAATAAGAAGAATTATGGGCCTCATCAAGAATTTTCTCCATCAAACCATCAACACAAGGCAAACACAACCTACCTTGGTCCCTAAGAGCCCCATCTCACCCTTGGGAGAAAACCTCTACTTTGCCATCTTTTACCAAGGCTTTCAATTTAAGCAAGGAGGAGTCAAGATCTTGTTTTTCTATCACCTCATCAACCAATGAAGACTTAGACCCATCAACAACAACCACACCATCATCATCAACCTCTTCCAACCTAACCCTTAATCTAGCCAATCTATGCACCTCCTTAGCCATTTCCCTATCACCAGCATCAACATGGGCTAGTCTACCCATAGACACCCTACTTAAGGCATCCGCCATCGCATTTGCCTTACCCGGATGATAGTGCACACTCATGTCATAATCTTTGAGAAGTTCTAGCCACCTTCTTTGTCTCAAGTTGAGATCTTTTTGAGTGAAGATATATTGGAGGCTCTTATGGTCGGTGAAGACATCCACATGCACCCCATACAAATAATGAAGTCTCAAAATGAACTAGTGAACGTCGCAAG
>DF364268.1:13369-27769 GCA_000787875.1 Solanum virginianum | reverse complement strand
TTCAAGTTAGGCTCACCATTAGAGGTCAAGTATGTTTAAGAGCTACTCATGTCATGATTCCATGTTTATTGCAAGTTATTAAAGTATGATTATTGTAAGAATTCCATGGGATTAGATGTAACGACCGTATTCCATGGGATTAGATGTAACAACCCTAAAAAGTGCCTGAAAATGTGCCTCGAAAGTGCCTGAAGTCGTAATTTTCATATATCTAAAAATTCATGCATTATTTCAAAAATCCGACTTCATATTATTGTTCAGGGGGAAAAATTGAATGGGAGATGGGTCTAACCCAATTTTAGAGCAATCGTAGCAAAATATGAAATTTTAAAGTGTCAAATTCCAGTGTATAGTGCGCATTCTTAGTGCGACATGTCTCTGTGTTATTTTGTCCAGTTTTTTGTTATCTCATCCATGGCCTTTGTTTCTTGGGCCTAAGCATTCCCACGTATGAAAATACCTATACTTAGTCATATTTTGCCTTCATATCATACAAGACATTCCCCAATACTCACTCAAACACTTAGACTTATATTTCTCTGAAATTTCAAGTGCCAAAACCCTCTCTAGATCTTAAGAATTGCACCCAAGCTTCAAGTCTCTATTTCCAATCTTCATTAAGTTCATCTCCAAAGCTAAAGTATGTGGGTTTCTTTCATGGTTCCCTTTCAGCCATGATGCCCAAGCTTCCTTTTACCTAAATTTGCCTGATTTAAAGTTGATTTACTCATGGGTCCTATTTATTATGAAAATCACTGCACACTATATTGGGGTTTATGGACTGACTATTTTAGTATGTTTTGAGTTATGAATCTAAGATCTATTATAAGATTTGATGAAGGGTTTTGATGTATATTACTTGAGGGTGTTACCAAGTATCTATTGAAGGTTTTGATGTATATTGCTTGAGGGTGTTACCAAGTATTTATTGAAGGTTTTACATTGAATTTTCTAGCATGATTTCACTCTTGAATTGCATAGTTTTTACACTAACATTACACACCCGCCAAGTATTTGATAAAATTCCTTTTTGAGGATTCTATAAGTTTTGATGATCTATTGGTTGAGTTATGATTCAAGTGACTCTATGATGATTATGAGCTTTCTAAAGATGTGTTTAAATCATGAAAATGTTGATCATGTTGTAGGGCCTAATTAAGCCCCTTTTCTAAGATTATACCTTTTGTGAGCCTTTGATGTTAATGTTAAAGCAGAAAGGATTATATCGATGATGACCTATGTTTATGATTGAAGTTAGGCTCACCATTTGAGGTCAATGATGTTAAGAGCTACTCATGTCATGCCTCTATGTTTGTTGCAAGTTGTTAAAGTATGATTATCTTATATATTCCGTGAGATTGGACTTAGCACCGAGTGGACTAGAGGCGAGTCCCCAAGTCCTAGAACTATATGCCGCAATAGGTGAAGGGATTAGAGGTGAGTCCCCAAATCTCTAAGAGGAAAGTATCCAAAATATGAGGGCTTTAGGCGAGTACCCGAGTCCGGGCTTGAGGCGAGTACCCGAGTCCAATATTAGAGGCGAGTACCCAGTTCACACAAGGCTTAGTGGATCCACTTATTCATTAGGAGGTTCACCTTGGCAGACAACTTTCCCCTTTCTTCCAGTGTAGGTTTAACATCGAGATTACAAGTTATAGCTCGCTTGGTCATGTTATGTCGGTTGAGGTTTCTTCCCACACTTATATATAATATTCTATGTAAGATTAATGATTTGTAAAGCATGTTTTACTTCAAGCATCATTCATATATGTCATATTCTTATTATGCTATCTGTTGACCAATATTGCAGTTTGCTTATGTTACCTATATATTGTTGTATTGCATCCCGGGAGGAAAAATAATGGAATTTATGAATCTAAAGCAAGGGTCTTGTTACCTATATATTGTTGTATTGCATCCCACATACTTAGTATATTCAAACGTACTAACACTTACTCTATGCCTACATGATGTTACCATGTAGGAACCGGAGCTCCATTTAATTATCTTCCTCCCCCACGTGGCTAGACAGGTTGCTCAAGTTAGCTTTTGGTGAGTCCTTATATCTGGGGACAATATCTATCTTCTATCATGCTTATACTTAAACTACATCTTGTATATTTTGGAGTACATATTGTCATTACTATGAGGGTGAGCCCGGTTGCTTGTCTTGGCCCCCGCTCTTCTCTATGTAGTAGAGGTGTTGTTGGACATGTGTTGTATATATGCCATAATTCTGAACTCTCTTATTTCTTAATGTTGATGATATGGAAGTTTATCCTTAGTCCCAATTCCCCTTGTTCATGTTTATCTCTTATTGTCATTCTAATTACTTTCGCGACCAAGGATGTGTAATAATATGTTATAAGGCTTGTTTGGGGTCCCTTCGAGTTTCTCATTTGTCGGTCACGTCTAGACCTTAGGCTTGGGTCATGACATTAGACTTAGCATCGACATATGGAGGGTTTGCTCTCTTTCCTTAATGGGACGAGCTCTCGTAAGGTGAAGTATGGTTTACCTCGGCAAGTAGATCACGTTTTTACCAATGAGGGGTAATTATCAGCATTCCATGTTGTAGCTCAGTTGGTCTTATTCTTTGTCGGTTGTGGTCTCTTCCCACACATGTATTATGCTCTATGCAAGTTGAATGATTTACAAGCATGTTTTACTTCGAGCATATATCATGCACGCCATATTGAAATTATGCTTATCTATTGACTAGTACTATGCATTTTGACTATATTGGCTTATGTCTTATTGCAATGCATTCTATATACTTAGTATATTCAAATATACTAACACATACTTTACGCCTACATGATATCACCATATAGGGACCGAAGCTCCTCTTAATCATCCTCCACGTGGCTAGTGAGATTATTCGAAGAAAAGCTTGGTGAGTCCTCAAGTTTGGGGACACTATCTACTTTCTCTTGCTATTTCTAAGACTTCTTGATATTGAACATATGGCATTTGAGGGTGAGCCCGGAGAGTGTCTTGCCCCCCCATTCTATGCTTAGACATGTTATTGGAATATTATGATGTATTTAAGCTATAAGCTCACTCTTTATATTTTTATGATTATCAAAGACTTCCCTTAGTCCTGCTTCCCTTTTTATCATCTTTTATTGTTGTTTACTTTGCTTCCGCGACCAAGCATATGTGATTGATATGCTAAGAGGCTTGTTTGGGTCCTTTCGAGTTCCCATTCGTTGTGTCACGTCTAAGCCCTAGGCTTGGGTCAGGACAAACTTGGTATCAGAGCACTAGGTTGTTAAGGTCCTCGGAATCCAACACACCGCATCAATTAGAGTCTTGCTTAAGCTCCTCAAGAAGGAGGGGTAGGCCAAGAAGAATTCTGAGATGCTATTATTATGTTGGCTCATGCTATGACCAACCAAATCAAATAAGGGGCCCAAGGCCCTCATGCTCCAACTCCGACTTCAAGGGTGGGGGATTTTACTTGAATGAACCAACCAGAGTTCTATGGGTCAAAGGTGGATGAGGATCCTCAAGAATTCATTGATGAGATGTATAAGTTTTTATCCATTATGGGGGTTAATTCGGAGGAAAAAATGGAGTTAGCGGCCTACCAACTCAAAGGGGTGGCTCAAATTTGGTTTACTGAATAGAAGATGGAGAAGGGTAATGGTGATGCTATCCCTTGGGAAGACTTCAAAGTGACATTTCTCAATCTGTTCTTCCCTATTGAGCTAAGGGAGGCAAAGATAATGGAATTTATGAATCTAAAGCAAGGGTCTATGAGTGTGTGGGAGTATGCCCTCAACTTCAACCAAAAGTGACATTTCTCAATCTGTTCTTCACTATTGAGCTAAGGGAGGCAAAGATAATGGAATTTATGAATCTAAAGCAAGGGTCTATGAGTGTGTGGGAGTATGCCCTCAACTTCAACCAACTCTCCAAATATGCCCCACAATTCGTTGCCGAGCCGAGGTGAAGGATGAAAAAATTTGTGTCGGGTGTATCCGACTTAGTTAATGAGGAGTGTCGTACTGCCATGCTAGTAGGGGACATGGATTTATCTCAGCTCTTGATTTATGCCGAGCAACTAGAGGGGCAAACGCTTAGAAAGAGAAGAATTGGTTAGGCTAAGAGGGCCCATATTGAAGGTGGATTCCAAAATTCCAAGGGTGGTCGGTTTCCTCAAGGCCACAAGTTCCAAGGCCAAGGGTCATCCAATGCTTCCAACAAGAGGGTTGCCAATGATAGAGTGCCTAATCAAAGATTCCAATGTGGTATTGAGGAATGGTAAAGCCTAGATATCCAAGGTGTTAAAAGAATCATAATGGTCCTTGTTTGAGAAATTCAAATGCTTACTTTGGTTGTGGTGAAGTTGGCCACAAAGTCATTGATTGTCCTCATGCACAAAACAAAGGTGGAGATGGTCATCTATAAGGCCAAGATGCAAATACAGGCAAAGGGAAGAAGAGGCCAACAACGGGATGCACCAAGGCAAAATAGATTCTATGCTCTTCAAGGGAGATAAGGGGTGAATAAGGTGTCCGATATCGTCACATGTATGTTAAACGTTTTTGTTTTGATGTGTATGCATTGATAGACCCGGGTGCCACTCTTTCTTTTATTACTCCTTTTGTTGCCAAAAAGTTTCATGTTAGTCCCAAAGTGTTGTGTGAACCTTATGAAGTGTCTACCTACGTTGGTGTGTCAATTTTTGCTAAAAGAGTCCATAGAATTTGTCCCGTGTCCATTTTGCATAAAATCTTGCCTTGTGTTTATGTTGAAATTAGATATGGTGGATTTTGATGTCATTCTTGGGATGGATTAGTTGCATGTATATTATGCTTCTATTGATTGTAGAACCCATAGCATTAAATTCCAATCCCTAATGAACCCTTCCTTGAGTGGTAAAGTCATGATGTGGTGGTCAACGGTAGATTCATTTCTTGTCTTAAAGCCCAAAAGTTGATTTCTACGGTGTGTCTCTATCATCTTATCAGGGTTAGGGATGTTGACTCCAAAGTCCTTCCTATAGAGTCGGTTCGATGGTTAATGAGTTTTTTGATATCTTTCCCGATTAGCTTCCCGGTGTTCCTCCCGAAAGGGAAATAGATTTTGTTATAAACCTCCTTTCCGATACTCAAACCATTTCTATTTTCCCTTACCATATAGCCCCGTCGGAGTTGAAGGAGTTGAAAGAACAATTGAGGAATTTGTTGGAAAAGGGTTTCATAAGGCCTAGTAAGTCCCCTTGGGGTGCACCAGTGTTATTTTTGAAGAAGAAGGATGGTTCTCTTAGAATGTGCATTGATTATCGGTAACTTAATAGAGTCACCATAAAGAACAAGTATCCTCTACCAAGGATGGATGACTTTTTTGATCAACTTCAAGGGGGCTAGTCACATTTCTAAGATTGATCTTCGGTTTGGGTATCACCAAGTGAAAGTGAGGAAGTATGACATTCCCAAGATGGCTTTTCGGACTAGGTAAGGGCACCTCGAGTTTGTGGTTATGTCCTTTGGGTTGACTAATGCACCGGTTATATTTATGGATCTCATGAATAGGGTCTTTAAACCCTACCTTGACTTGTTTGTGGTGGTTTTTATTGATGATATCTTAATTTACTCCCATAGTGAAGTCGATTATCACGTAAAATGTATTCCTTAGTGTGCTTGGTATGTTCTTGAATATTGTTGATTTATTTTCTTGAATGTTTGTTCATTAGTCGAGTTTGACGATTACATGAGGAGGATTAGATGTACACTAATTTAAGGATAATTCTTTGTTAAGAACTGCTAATTACAAAATATTAGTAACGGATAATCAGGAATCTTGAATATAGTGCACTATGTATTTAAAATTATCATTTTTAATTTAGAATTTGAATGTTGAAATCATATTCTATCTCTGTAACAATGCAATTAATAGCTAATTTCATATTTCTTTTGGAAGTGTTGATGTTTCTCTCCATGAAAAAAAGTAACCAAACATTATGCATGCAAATTTTTGTGTTATTAATTAATTAATTTATATATATATATATATATATGCCAAACTTCCGTAAATCATTAGAATAAAGAGAGAGTCTAGTGACTGTCATCTATTTTTTGTTATATATAAATTATAAATAATAATAACGTGAGCTAAACTCCTATTTTCTTTCATTGTCTATTTTAGATAAGCTGCAGATGTGGATATTAGTTTTATTTTCTATTTGTTGTGGAAAAATTAAGTGTATATTTTAAATTGATTATGGATGCTGAGATTGGTGACAGCAACGAGTAGATACTAATTATTATTATTTACTTATGTATTTATTTATGTTGATGGGTATTCTTAATTTATTATAATTTTTCATGTCGAACTTAGAATTTTTCGGGAAGTTATTTAAAGAAAAAAGGAATTTTACCACTTGAAATAATAAAATTTATTGCTTTTGAATGATTCTACGTAAAAAAAATCTTCATTCAGAATTTTCACCGTTTATTATTTATTTCATAATAATATTATTAATAAGCAACTTCTTTATTATTCATGCACAAATAAATTCAAGGCATATTGATACGGTACTAAAACCTTATTATTTTGAATTTACACAACAAAGGACACAATTAAAAAAAGTGTTCCCTATAAAAAGAAGTCTCTATTAAAACTTGAATTTACCATGTTTAATTTATTTTTTTTTAAAAGAAAATCTTGCATCACATTGTTTGCTGGCTACGTTAAAATATTTACACAACAAAGGGAGCACAAAATTAGTCGTGGGTTCAAGACTTGATTGTGAAAAAAATAAAAATAAAAATAGAAAAATTAGAAAGGATAATCTTGATTTACAAGAGACAAATAAATATCCTTGTTATTAGATGAGCATAGGTTTCAGTTTTCTAAAAATATAAATTTATCAAAAATAATATTTATTAATTATAATAATAAAAAATAAAAAGTTATTCTCCTTAAAGAATGTGGTTGCACATCTTTGTGGAGACACTAATTCTTTTCCTCAAGGATTTGGTGACGCACCATGACCCAAACGAGTTTAATAATCAATCTTTTCTTTAAGCCAGATTAAAATTTGATTATAAAAATTGTTAAGGTGTAGAGAAGGCAATCATGCCTCTAACATCTAGACGAAGAATGCGGTGACGCGTCTAAGTTGAGACTCATAAAATCCATAATTTAATCAAAAAACGATGAACAAATTGAGGTCCATAGACACGATTTATCCCAGAAATAATTAAGACAAGTATAGGTTGATAAAAGTGACCGTGCTAGAACCACGGGACTCAAGGGGTGCCTAACCTTCCCCTCTGTCAACTGAATTACCTACTCGGACTTTTGTTATCACAGATCCTATAATAAAGGAGTCATTTCCTTTTGATTAGGGATTCAAAAAGGTGACTTGGAACACCAAAACTCAATTCCAAGTGGCGACTTTGAATAAATAAAATAATCCCTTTTTCAAAATGTCACTTTAATTGGAAAAACTCTATTTTCTACTAAAACGCATGTTGAGGGAAAAAATAGGGGTGTGACATCTAGGGCCTGGAGACTAATATATTCTTTGCTGTTTCTAAAATGACATTGTATAGGAATAGAATTGCAAGAAATGACCAAATTATCCCTTATCAAAACCTATCATAAGCGACTTACAGAACCCCGATTATGAGACATAGGTCAATCCGCGGGCCGTAATTCCCCTCGTATGATAACACATCTGAAAATCACTAGCTTTTCCTGAGTTATAAACCACGAACAATAGTACGGACCATGAAATTTCTTATAGGACGTGGTTGGACTCATAGAGTCCTTCAACAGTTAATCATTTTCCTCACTTCCTTAGCTATGAAAGTACATGGGTCGTAACACATTCCATCAGCCATCTAATAACTTGTATACTACAATCCTAAAATCTCCGAATTTTCTTTCTATCTGGTATCCTACTCACAAAGCTATCCACAGGCCAAAGGATACTCTATAGGCCCTCACCTAGTCTATGGGTTAACCCACACTTGGAAACTTTTTTCCTGTTCCTGAAGTTCTATGTTTAAGAGCTAAACCTACGGGTTGTATGTCATCTTACGAGCCGTAAGTGGTCCTGTAAACAAGACTTCAGGTCACTTTTCAGGCCAACTTTACTTTACTTAGGCTCTTAAATTGGGGGTCTTTACAATGATCCTCTAGCCTACCAAGTGGATAATGTAGCGATTGAAACCCTTATCACTATGTCAGCTCATGCTATGACTAATCAAGCTAGGAAAGGTGTCATGGCTCCTCTTAGTATGGCTACCTAAACTTCTAGAGTGAGGAATTTTTCAAGAACGAACCCTCTCGAGTACAATGACTTCAAAATGGATAAAGATCCATAAAAGTTCATTTATGAGATGTCACAGGTAGTTGCAATCATGAGAGTGTTATTAAAATAGAAGGCGGAGTTGGCAACCTACCAACTCAAAAGGTTTCTCAAGAGGGTTAAACTCAATGAAAGGCTAAAAGAGTTGATGAGGGCCCTATCAGTCGGGAGGACTTCAAAGTTGCATTTGTTGGCCACTTCCTTCCACTTCAATTAAGGAGTAAAAATGATAGAGTTTATCACCATAAAGTAAGGGGTATGTTTGAGGAAATATACCCTCAAATTTATAAATTTGTATAAAAATGTAAAGTCCTTTGTAGCCAATTCCCATGCCTAGTGATACGACCAAAGCACTCTCCTATTTTGAAAGAGTAAGCAATCGTTGTTAATACATACCCTACTACAAGGTGTCGGAGTCGATCCCACAGGCATTGGAATTGTTCAATTCAAACTTTAAAGTTATTACTTGAATCAGTTTATTGTAATTATTATATATTTGATTTGAATTAAACTAAAGTATTACTAATTACATGTTCTAACAATTAAACTATAACTAATGGATGAGAATATATCGGGGATGTGTGTAATTGAATATATATCCAAAGAATGTGTCTTAAATATTAAATCGAATGATTAATTTGCTTGTGGGTAGGCTAGAAATCTAGTAACAAAAACTACTATCAAGTCAATTCAGTGTATCAATGTTAATCAATTAAGACTTCATATACAATTCACATAAGAGCCGAAGAAACCTATGCAAATTAATAGCTAAACGATCAAAAACCTTAGTCGATTGAAATCTATTACAGAATTCAACCCCAAATGCGATACCTAAGACATTGCACAATCCTTCCACTTCAAATACTCATTTTCATATAATATTCAAAGATCTTAAAATGAATCTAAGTTTGCAACCAAAGATTTACAATTATAACTAAAGCAAAATGCAAACCCACATCAAATTAGCACATAATCTTGAATTAAATCAAAGATCATGACATGAAACTAACATCCAACTACATAGCATATCCCCAACATAGGATCTTTTTGCCAATCATGTTCAAAGTAGAAATAGAGTTATAACAAGATTATCCATGACTTTGAAATTCAAAATCTAGAAAAACTTTGGAGTAGAATCCTCCTCCCTTCCTTTCTTCAATACTTTACCTTAAAGCCAGGTACAGAACTCTTGTTCTCACAACCAAGTATTCTGTGAAAAGTGTACTCTCACTAAGTGTAGAAGTGTCCTTTAGAAAATCTTCACTTTTGCCAATATCTAAAACAAAAATACCCTTCAATTTACCATTGCACAATTCGGCAGTCAAAATAGGGGTCGTCGAACACATTAACGTTTCGCCCAATATGTACAAGACCACCTTTTTGAACTAACTTTAAGCCTCTTGGAGTCTGTAACTTTAGACAATGGTCTTGTTCATTGCCTAGCAACTTCAGCAATTCACCGAGTTGTGATATGCATCGCTAACTTGAATGTTAAATTTCAACTTCTTTATTGCAAGGTTTTGTAACCTTAGGCGAGGACATTTTTCATCACTGAACAACTTTGGCGATTCACTGAATTGAACATTAAGTCTTCCTTATGCACCTCACACTTGATGTCAAGCTCTATAACTTTACGCGATCTTCAAGCCCATTCAACATACCACTTAACATGTCAGCGATGAGCAATTTTCACTGCCTTTTTGTCACTACCCAACCTATGGGCCGTGACTAGTACCCGAATGGGGCACCCAGACACAACTACTAACCGAATTCCATTTACAATGACTATCTATTTTCTGAAAATTTCAACAGAGTCTCCTTTGTTTTACTGACTAACCACCTGCAAACAGAATAGTCCCAGCAACAGTGCAAGCATATATGCATAAACATCCAAATACACGCGGGTCGATAAGGTCACCGCTGCGGTTAAACCGCCCTACCATCCAAACATACATCCATATTATCCAGTCTAACTGACAAGCCTCACATACCCGACATATATATATATAATATACAGACTGACTGACACGATCCACCCTCACAGGAGACTAAAGAGAAAATGGAAAGGGAACTTCCCTTAAATTGTCCACATGGTTTGTAAGGTGGGGTAACATTCGAGAACGAATGTTCTTGGAGGGGAGAATGTTAGAACTCGCATTTTTGTGTATTGGAACAGTTACAGAAATTGAGGACTAATATGTCATTTTTTTGGAAAATTTGGGACTAAAATGCATTTTTGAAAAGTTTGAGGACTCAAGTGGAGTTTCAAAACTTGAGTGTTAGGATTCGTATGTTTTAATTGTATCTTTGTATGTCCTTAACTAGTTCACGTAGTAAAAGTTTGGGGACCAAAGTGTA
Organism: Solanum virginianum; assembly: GCA_000787875.1. NCBI lineage: Eukaryota > Viridiplantae > Streptophyta > Magnoliopsida > Solanales > Solanaceae > Solanum > Solanum virginianum. The sequence goes on along the minus strand of DF364268.1, from coordinate 17,082 downwards.
AATTCCTAGACTAGAGGTCTTCAAGAAACAAGAAGGATGCCATTGGGCCATGTGTGAGGGATGGGGGTCCAAGGGAACAAGATAAATACATATTACCCCCTTTGTTCTTTCACAAGCTCCCCCAACACTTAGCCAAAACAAAACACAAGCTATGAAACCATTTCCTTTAATCAACAAAAAGCCCTTAATTTGATGTGTAGATTGCGAGGAGTAGCGGGCCACCATTTTAGGACCCCAGCTTGCAGTTGAAGAGCTCCATTGCTTCGTAGCTAATTTTGGTATATTTGTTACGTCATTGCTTTATTGCATATTCATTTTTGGGTATGACGATGTATGCTTGCACTGTTGCTGGGACTTTTCTGTTTGTAGGTGGTTAGTCAGTAAAACAAAGGAGACTCTGTCAAAATTTTCATAAAATAGATAGTCGTTGTAAATGGAATCCGGTTAGTAGTTGTGTCTAGGTGCCCCATTCGGGTACTAGTCACGACCCATAGGTTGGGTCGTGACAGAAGTGGTATCAGAGCAGTTACTCCTCGGAGTGTCCACAGACCGTGTCTAGTAGGGCCCTGTTTATCGGTGTGTCGTGCACCACATCTATAAATGGGAGGCTACAGGATATTTAGGATGTTATTATTCTTTCTGATCTTAGACCGTGCGGTAGAGCTATGATTGTTAGGATGACCTCTTTTCTGAAAGACTATTTTGGTTTCAAAGAGACAAGTCTGCTGCGGTGATTGAAATTGTTTGGTAGTTGTTTATGGCCACTACACTATGGCCGACTTGGTAAAGTTGGATATGATGGAATTAGATGTGACTATGGGTATGGATTGGTTAGCTTCTAGTCAGACTAATGCGGTCACTGTTATGATATTGTGGTGAAGTAAAGACCGAGGAGGAATAATTTGGGAAGTCCGGGATGCGATCATACCAGCACTAACGCACTGGATCCCATCAAAACTTCGAAGTTAAGTGTACTTAGCCGAGAGTAATCCTAAGATGGGTGCCCCCTCGGAGACTAAAGAGAAAATGGAAAGGGAACTTCCCTTAAGTTGTCCACGTAGTTCGTAAGGCGGGGTAACATTCGAGGATGAATGTTCTTAAGGGGGGAGAATGTTAGAACCCGCATTTTTGTATATTGAAATAGTTACGGAAATTTAAGACTAATATGTCATTTTTTTAGAAAATTTAAGACTAAAATGCATTTTTGAAAAATTTGAGGACTCAAATAGAGTTTTAAAACTTGAGTGTTAGGATTCGTATGTTTTAATTGTACTTTTCTATATTACCCCCTTTGTTCTTTCACAAACTCCCCCAACAGTTAGCCAAAACAAAACACAAGCTATGAAACCATTTCCTTTAATCAACAAAAAGCCCTTAATTTGATGTGTAGATTGCGCAGAGTAGCGGGCCACCAACTTAGGACCCCAGCTTGTAGTTGAAGAGCTCTATTGCTTCGGAGCCAATTTTGGTATATTTGTTACATCATTTCTTTATTGCATATTCATTTTTGGGTATGATAGGGCCCTGTCCTATCCTATGAGTCAGTATGTCTGTATAGAGGTCTGTGGACTCCTGTGAGGGTGGGTCGTGTCAGTCAGTCTGTATATGTGGTATATATGTCGGGTATGTGAGGCTTGTCAGTTAGACTGGATAATATGGATGTATGTTTGGATGGTAGGGCGGTTTAATCGCAGTGGTGACCTTGTCAGCCCGCGTGTATTTGGATATTTATGCATGTATGCTTGCACTGTTGCTGGGACTTTTCTGTTTGTAGGTGGTTAGTCAGTAAAACAAAGGAGACTCTGTCAAAATTTTCATAAAATAGATAGTCGTTGTAAATGGAATCCGGTTAGTAGTTGTGTCTAGGTGCCCCATTCGGGTACTAGTCACGACCCATAGGTTGGGTCGTGATAAAAGTGGTACCAGAGCAGTTACTCCTCGGAGTGTCCACAGACCGTGTCTAGTAGGGTGTTGTTTATCGGTGTGTCGTGCACCACATCTATAAATGGGAGGCTATAGGATATTTAGAATGTTATTATTCTTTCTGATCTTAGACTGTGCGGTAGAGCTGTGATTGTTAGGATGACCTCTTTTCTGAAGGACTGTTTTGGTTTCAAAGAGACAAGTTTGCTGCGATGATTGAAATTGTTTGGTAGTTCTTTATGGCCACTGACGTGGTTCGTAAGGCGGGGTAACATTCAAGGATGAATGTTCTTAAGGGGGGAGAATGTTAGAACCTGCATTTTTTTTGTATTGGAACAGTTACGGAAATTTTTGACTAATATGTCATTTTTTGGAAAATTTGGGACTAAAATACATTTTTGAAAAGTTTGAGAACTCAAGTGGAGTTTCAAAACTTGAGTGTTAGGATTCGTATGTTTTAATTGTACCTTTGTATGTCCTTAACTAGTTCACATAGGAAAAGTTTGGGGACCAAAGTGCAAATTTCTAGACATTCGGAGCCAATTTTGGTATATTTGTTACGTCATTTCTTTATTGCATATTCAGTTTTGGGTATGATGGGGCCCTGTCCCATCCTATGAGTCTGTATGTCTGTATAGAGGTTTGTGGACTCCTGTGAGGGTGGGCCATGTCAGTCAGTCTGTATATTATGTATATATGTCGGGTATGTGAGGCTTGTCAGTTAGACTAGATAATATGGATGTATGTTTGGATGGTAGGGCGATTTAATCGCAGCGGTGACCTTGTCGGCCCACGTGTATTTGGATATTTATGCGTGCATGATTGCACTATTGCTGGGACTTTTCTATTTGCAGGAGGTTAGTCAGTAAAACAAAGGAGACTCTGTCGAAATTTTCAGAAAATGGATAGTCGTTGTAAATGGAATCCGGTTAGTAGTTGTGTCTGGGTGCCCCATTTGGGTACTAGTCACGGCCCATAGGTTGGGTCGTGACAGAAGTGGTATCAGAGCAGTTACTCCTTGGAGTGTCCACAGACCGTGTCTAGTAGGGTCCTGTTTATCGGTGTGTCGTGCACCACATCTATAAACGGGAGGCTACAGGATATTTAGGATGTTATTATTCTTTCTGATCTTAGACCGTGTGGTATAGCTGTGATTATTAGGATGACCTCTTTTCTGAAAGACTGTTTTGGTGTCAAAGAGACAAGTCTGTTGCGGTGATTGAAATTGTTTGGTAGTTGTTTATGGCCACTACACTATGGCCAACTTGGTAGAGTTGGATATGATGGAATTAGATGTGACTATGGGTATGGATTGGTTAGCTTCTGGTTAGACTAATGCGGTCTCTGTTATGATATTGTGGTGAAGTAAAGACAGAGGAGGAATGACTTGGGAAGTTCGGGATGCAATCATACCAACACTAACGCAATTCTACATCAAGGAAATCCTCAATGTTGAGGTATGTGGGTTTCAACCATAGGGTCCTTCCGCTCATGGTGCCCGACCTTCCTTTTTATGTAAATTACATTTTTTCAAGTTATATTATCTATGGGTATCTCTTATTATGAAAGTTGATTATAAACTATGTTGGAGTTTCATAAAATGTTTAATGTTTATGCATCTTTTGAGCTATGAATCTATGATCTAATGAGGGGTTTCAAGCTATCTTGCATAAGGGTTTTAATCCTAAGATGGGTGCCCCCCTACCTTGAGTTTTCTCACATGATTTCACTCTTGAATTGCATGATTTTGAACTAGCATTACACACCCGCCAAGTGTTTGATAAAATGTC
>DF364268.1:0-13192 GCA_000787875.1 Solanum virginianum | reverse complement strand
TTTGCCTCAGTAGCTTTTCTATATTACTCCCTTTGTTCTTTCACAAGCTCCCCCAACACTTAGCCAAAACAAAACACAAGCTATGAAACCATTTCCTTTAATCAACAAAAAGCCCTTAATTTTATGTGTAGATTGCGCAGAGTAGCGAGCCACTAGCTTAGGACCACGTGGTTCGTAAGGCGGGGTAACATTCAAGGATGAATGTTCTTAAGGGGGGTGAATGTTAGAACCCGCATTTTTGTGTATTGGAACAGTTACGGAAATTTAGGACTAATATGTCATTTTTTTTGAAAATTTAGGACTAAAATGCATTTTTGAAAATTTTGAGGACTCAAGTAGAGTTTCAAAACTTGAGTGTTAGGATTCGTATGTTTTAATTGTGCACAAGCTATGAAACCATTTCCTTTAATCAACAAAAAGCCCTTAATTTTATGTGTAGATTGCGCAGAGTAGCGAGCCACTAGCTTAGGACCCCAGCTTGCAGTTGAAGAGCTCCATTGCTTCGGAGCCAATTTTGGTATATTTGTTACGTCATTTCTTTATTGCATATTCATTTTAGGGTATGACGGGACCCTGTCCCGTCCTATGAGTCAGTATGTCTGTATAGAGGTCTGTGGACTCCTGAGAGGGTGGGTCGTGTCAGTCAGTCTGTATATTATGTATATATGTCGGGTATGTGAGGCTTGTCAGTTAGACTGGATAGTATGGATGTATGTTTGGATGGTAGGGCGGTTTAACCGCAGCGGTGACCTTGTCGGCCCGCGTGTATTTGGATATTTATGCATGTATACTTGCACTGTTGCTGGGACTTTTCTGTTTGCAGGTTGTTAGTCAGTAAAACAAAGGAGACTCTGTCGAAATTTTCAGAAAATGGATAGTCGTAGTAAATGGAATCTGGTTAGTAGTTGTGTCTGGGTGCCCCATTCAGGTACTCTTCTGTCACGACCCAACCTATGGGTCGTGACTCTTTTCATCACTTTTGGTACTTTTGATTTGATTTGCTCTTATTTGACCCTTCATGCATCTTATTCCTTATTCCTAGCATCAAATATATATTTAGGTCAATATTCTATGCAAAACAACACATTGAGGATGAAACGCCCCAAAAAATAAGTGCCCTAAAATGTGCCTCAAAAATGCCCATAATCGTAATTTCTATATATCTCAAAATATGTGCGTGATATAAAAAATCTGACTTCATATTCGCGATCAGTGGCAAAATTGAGTGGGCGATGGGTATAATCGCGATTATAGAGTAATCATAGCAAAATTTTATTTTCAAAAAAATGCTTATCAGTGTCGATCATGCCCGAGGCACGACGTGCTAGGGGTGCAGACATGTGTATTTTGTTGCCAGTTTCACTGTTTCAGCCTAAGGCTTTAGTACCTTAGGCCTAAGCTCTCCTATGCATAAAAACACCTATACTTAGTCATTGTTCAACTCTATATCACCCAAGACACTCCCAAAACCCTCTCTAACACTTAGCCAAATATTTCATCCAAATTCAAGTGTCCCAAACTCATTTTCGAATCTCAAGAATTTCATTCATGCTTCAAGCTCTGATTCAAATCTACATCAAGGAAATCCTCAATGTTGAGGTATGTGGGTTTCAACCATAGGGTCCTTCCGCTCATGGTGCCCGACCTTCCTTTTTATGTAAATTACATTTTTTCAAGTTATATTATCTATGGGTATCTCTTATTATGAAAGTTGATTATAAACTATGTTGGAGTTTCATAAAATGTTTAATGTTTATGCATCTTTTGAGCTATGAATCTATGATCTAATGAGGGGTTTCAAGCTATCTTGCATAAGGGTTTTGCTATATGTAGGTGGGTTGATTTACCTTGAGTTTTCTCACATGATTTCACTCTTGAATTGCATGATTTTGAACTAGCATTACACACCCGCCAAGTGTTTGATAAAATGTCCGGCTAAGGATTCTTGAGTATTGCTGATCTATTATATGGCTTATGACTCAAGTGACTTTTATGATGATGAAGGGATTATATATTAATTTCATGAAAGTATATATAGTGTTGCAAGTTTAGCACTCTATGATGGGGGTTGGTATGTCCATCTACCTTGTTGAGGGGTTTGTACCTTGACCACTATGATAGGGGGTGCTATGCCCATCTACCTTGTTCAACTCATGTAACTTGACCACTATGATGGGGCACTACTACAAAAGGGTCCTTTTAGCGACATTACTTTGTGGCAATAAGCTTATTGCCACTAATGTATACACACGAGGTAAAATATTAACGACCAATGTGTAATAGCCAATATTAAGTATATTTTCAGTGGCAATTTAAAAGAATAGCCACAAAAAAACCCCTTTAATTTGAAAATTAAAGTATAATGACCTGATGTGGGAACAACAATTCTTTTGGTTTGAAAAAAAATCTGAAAAATAAAGTTCCCACCAGAAAGAAAATTGTGCCACCTCTAAACTTTGGGTTTTCCCATTCTAGATCAAATAAGGAATTATTAACCTAATATCTTTCCCATGTTCATAAGGAAAACATTCCTTAAAAGATCGCTCATGCATACAAGGAGTCACTATAACCTAGTTTATCAGAACAACAAGTCGAGTAGCATATAGGTGTGGCAACATCGATCAGAACAATAAAGTTTTCAGGTATGTACTTCATGCATCTTCATTACTCTATTGCTATGTGTTCTAATTTCTTCTTTGATAAACTATTTTGTAGCTACGTGTTCTAGTATCTTTATTGATTTAGTGCTTTGCTGCAACGTGTTCTAGTATGTTCTTAGATTCACTACTCTGTTGCTACGTTTTCCAGTATCTTCTTTGATTTATAAACCTTCACTGAAAATTTACCCCTGTAATTATTTTGTATCATGTTCATTGATTAGTTTTAGGCATTAATTAGAAAAAAAATAACAAATATCTTGATAAACTAATCAGTATTTAGACATCAGTGGTGATTTTCAAGTGATTTCATATCTGTAAAAGTGATTTTTCTGTGTTTCTGATCTCTGACTACTATATATTTTTTGCGTTTCTGATCTCTGACTACTAATTAATTAAATGGCTTTTAAAAGTGATGTTTTCTGTGTTTCTGATCTCCGAAAACATATAGTAAAGTGCATCGCTGTTATATTAAGGAACGTCCCTGTTAGTTAAGATGCGTGATTATAATACATTAAGATGTTCTATTAATATATCTATAACTTATGATTGTTTAGAAGTTCTATTGTGAATACGATCACTAGTGTAGGAAAACAATTGTTTCATTTTGTATATGACATCTGATCTCTTCTTTAAAAGATTCAAGAATAACAATTACATAGACACTTTGTTAATTGGTACTCTGTTTGTGTTAGACTATCTGTTAAATACAATAGGACCTTTATGAATGTTTTTTAATCCGAGTCATAATATCTATCTTATTGAGAAATTACACCATTGATGTTTCAGAATTACTAGTTTGATAAGTCCTGATTATTTTGTTCATATACTTTTTTGAAAGTTTGAACATTAAATGACTTTTCTATTCAAGTTAATGTTAAGGGATCAGATTCCAAACTAGATTTTGTTGGAAATTTGTGGTTAAATGTATGATCTGATGGGATTTTGTTCTTTAAAATTTTTGTGTCGATATTATATTAAGGAACATTTATCTTACATCAAGATGCGTACCTACTAATACATTAAGTATCTAATGAGAAGACTACTCTCGATACAAAGAAACTAGGAAAGCATAAATAAGGGAAACTCTTCCTTTACAAGCAAAGAAAAACATTACAAAGAAAAAGAACCTAATCTTCTAACAGCCCAAACCTAACCAAGAAATAGCCTAGGAAGGGATTTTCAAATAACATTAGAATCATCAGGGAGGTTTTCTAATTGTCTTGAGTTTCCTTCTTCTAAAAGTAGCACTCTCAATTTTATCAACGGCCAAATATGCTCTAGCTTCAAGTATGGCTAAAAAATAAAGTTGAATAACATTGTAATTATGACTATGTTTGGCAAGTGCATTAGCAGTAAAATTGGTTTCTCAGAAATAGTGGTTACATCTGAACACTTGGAATTGGCTGATGATGAGTTGAAGTCTATCCAGTAGAAGTTGGATCTGCCACAGAGGTTTAGCTAAGTGCTTAAACAATTTGATGAGTTCTGAATCAGCTTCTAAAATTAGCTTTGTGTGATCAAAATGGATATGCCATTACTTGTCCAGCTAAAGTAACTGATGTCCTCATTTACTTCTCAAAGGAGTTTGGTCATCTCGTCTTTCCAATGCCAACCACTGTAAGCAAATATTATCAGCATCCCATAGGAAACAAATTTCAAATGTCTAAAGGAGAGGCTTTAAAAGTTCCCTAGTAAAATAAAGCAAACATACAAGTAACCACCAAATAAAGATAAAACTATAGATTAGAGGTCAATACAATAGTAACTAATAGACTTGTTCATGGGAAAAAACAAATAAAAAATAAATTTGAGAATATACATTATAGACCAAAGATTAGAACTTTATGTAAGTATTTTCTCTCTATATTCTTGGAACACATAGCTGCTCACTGTAGAAAGTCTATGTATGTCCAAAACTCCTTGTCATTGCATACCTTCACTATTTTTCAATTCCTATGACTACTAAATTCTTAGGGGTCGTTTGGTGTGATGCAACATGTATCTTGTGAAATAGTTGAGATGCATATAAGCTAGCCTAAAACCATGGTTATCTAAAATAAGTGTGTTGTCATCATATTAGAGTATCCAATTTCTTAGCAAACATACTCAAAACTGCACTATTGTGATATGATAATCCAATGAGCATCATTGGTTTCAATGTGAGATAGCAAAATCGATTCTTGTGAAATTAAGGAATTGATTTTTACTTGGTGTCTCTCTTTGTCCCTTTCTTGGTAAAGGAGAGAAGATAAAGTCAGATCTTAGGAGTGGTATACCAGTCAAGTTGTATTGCTACATAAACTGAATTTAGTATTTCCTTTTCATAAATTGAACATTTGAACTCTATCTGAATTAAGTAATCTGCCACACAAATAAGACAACTAGTGAACCTATGTTTAGAAATTGTGAATCTATTCTATAATAGATTAGCAAATTCCAATTTAGGTATACTACCAAGTAGACTTTCATATCCCAAAAATATTGAGAACACTATTGAGAATACATATTTTATCATTTTGAAAATAAACACACACTGTATATAACATGATGATCTCTATCATTCAAATTTAATGTATAATTTGACCGTTAAAATGATATTTTTGTCGAAATAAATTTCATATTAACTGGATGTACATTTTATCTGAAATATATTTTTTCTTAATTTTCTCTCTTTTTTACTAATATATGTTTAGCTCCTACAGTTATTGCAAAAAATAAGATAATATCTTCAACATCATGAACAATTCTATAAATAAAAGCTGGATGTCATTTGATAGACGTAGTAAAGAATACTTGGATGGAGTATAAGATTTTTAAAATCATGCATTTTCTGAAAAACAAGAAGGAGAGAAAATTTTATGTCCTTGTACTTATCCATCATGTAAATCGGACTATAGCTTATAATCATCTTGTGGTTAATGGTATTATACCATCATATGATAATTGGTTTTGTCATGGAGAGTCTCTAAGAAGAACAAACAATACTGAAGTAAATAATGAGAGGCATGCAACTGTTCAAGGTGATGATATGAGAGGAATGACACATGATGCTTTTGGAGGTTTTATAGATAGCGACATCAATGAAAGAGGTGAGATGGAGCCGAACCTATATGAAAATATTGCTAATGTACCTGAATGCAATCTCATGTAGAGGTGGATAAGTTTGAATGACTCATGAAGGAGGCAAATGAAGAATTATATCTTTGATGCAAGAAATTTAGCAAATTATCCTTTTTGTTACATATCTATCGTACAAAATGCATGCTCAAATGGTCAAATGAATCATTTAATTCTTTGCTTGAACTACTGAAGGATGCAATGCCTGAAAGATATGAATTACCTACTTCTTTTTATAAGACCAAAAAGATTATTGAAGGTTTGAGCTTAAAGTATGAAAAGATTCATGCTTGTCCTAATGATTGTATGCTATTTTGGAAAGAATTTACTAGTAAGAATGTTAATGAATGCAAAATATGTGGGGCTTCTAGATGGAAAAATAATGCTAAAATAATTTTTGCGAAGGTTTTAAGGTATTTTCCATTAAAACCAAGGTTGTAAAGATTATTTATATCTTCAGAAATTTCTAAAGCAATTAGATGACATCATGAAGAACACAACAAAGATGGAGTTCTACGACATCCTGAAAATTCTGAAGCTTGAAAAAGTTTTGATAGTAAGTACCCAAAATTTGTCAAAAATTCTCGCAATGTTCGTCCAGCATTAGCTTCTGATGGATTTAATCTATTTGGTACAGTGAGATCTGTTTATAGTACATGACCAGTAATTTTAATGCCATATAATCTTCCACCATGGATGTGCATGAAACAAGAGTTCTTTATTCTGTCTATGCTGATACCTGGGCGAAAAACTCTTGGGAATAATATTGATGTCTTTTTACAACCTTTAATAGAAGAGTTAAATGAATTATGGAATGTGGGATAGAAACTTACGATGTCTCTACTAAGGAGATACTTTAGATGCTAGCAGCTCTCATGTGGACTATAAATGATTTTTCAGCATATGGTATTCTATCTAGATGGAGTACTTCTGGTCGATCTGCATGCCTTTCTTGCAACATAAATACTCATTGTAAATGGCTCAAACATAGTAGGAAGTTTTGTTTCATAGGACATCAATGTTTCTTGAAGTCAGACCAAAAATATCAGAATGATGCTAAATCATTTGATAGAACTAAAGAAACAAGACCTACACCTTGTACAGTATCTGGGTCACAAGTGTTGAATCAAGTTAAAGATACAAGGTTTACTCTTGAAAAATCAAGTGAAGGGGTAAGTGGAGTGTTGAATAACACATGGAAAAAGAGGAACATATTTTTTTTATCTTCCTTATTGGGAGTATAACTTGGTACTCCAGTTGTTCTTGCCATGTACTCCCGCTTCAACCCAGTCGTCCAGTGTAATTTTCTCAGGCATAGTCCAGAAAATATTTTTGATCCGAAGAAATACTCTCCACAAATGACCAGTGACCTTGTATTATATGAATAGGCAGACCACTGTTTCTGTAGTTTCCACCTGGAAAAAACATCTCGAGCATAGTGAGATTCTCTCTTCATCAGGTTATCTTGTGCCAGCACAGAAAACTACTTTGTGTGATATTTTAGCTTTCCAGATATTTTTTAGAGCCATTTATTTCATTGCGTAATTGGATGATTTAGCTTTCTATAAGCTGCATTTAAGTTAGAAGCATCATTAGAAAGATGTTGATCATTAAAGAATAGCTTTGGAGCAGTGATAGTATGACTGAATTTGGCTAAGCAATCTACAACAAAATTGGACTCCCTGTAAGTGTGACTGTATGTAAATTGGAGCAGTTCTGTCTGGTTATTGGATCCCAGTTCTATATTTAGGTTTTTGACAGCGCACTTTAGTTACTTTCACTTAATGAGAACAACCTTCAACCATAATAATAAGATCCTTCCGGTAAGAGGGCCATCTGATATCAGGATATGAAGTAGTTAGAAGGTTGAAGATATCTTTAAAGACTGCATATTTGACTCTAGATGTGTTAGAAGGTTTGCCACCATTCTTGCCCGCACGTATGTTTTTCCACAAGTTCCAAAAAATGAAAATAGGAGCAGCATGAAACATCAACTTATGAACATCACTCTTGACTTTAGAGGACCACCACCTCATTACCAGATTCCGTCGTGGTGTATATCTCTTATCAAAATCCATAGTATTCTCAAAGAACCCCTAAACATTTTTAGTAAGATTTTCAGAAACAAATATATGATCTATGGTATCTTGTCCAGGGACATAACATCAAACACTCAGATGACTGCCTTCCAAAAGCATTGGTTCTTTCATTGATGGGAAGCTTGCCTCTCAAAGCCCTCCACAAGTGGAATGAACATTTTTATACTTGTTCCATGTCTAAGAATTGATAGGAACCTTGTCTCTTTTTAATCTGATCAAATTCCAAGCTGAAGAACAGGTAAAGTTTCCACACTAGTAAACTTCCAGATTGCTACAACGTTTACTTTCCTCAGCCAATACCATTTTTTGAAGTGTTACAATGTTTGTCTCTCAAGTTCTTGTAGGTGAAAAGACCAATCAATCTTCAACTATTCTTGAACTGCAATTAATTGTATTGTTATTTGATTAATTTTTTGGGTCATGGCTCTGAATTATAGATTATTGAGTACTGTTAATTGAGCTTTGAGTTTCAACCAGACTTGATTTCTGTTCAGACGTTTCTTCTTCATAATTTTTTAGATTAGTCACACTACTTACAATGTTTTTATATTTTACATTTCATCTTTTAACAATTATTTTCAAGTCCTATAATCTGAAGTTTGCAAATTTCACGCTGGGAGATTTTAATATGTAGAAGACTTACAAACATATTAGAAGACATTTTTAAATAGGATAGATATTAATAAGAACAATATAAGTTTATTTTTATAAGTTGTGACTTTAATATTTTGGATTACTACTTCATTTTATTTGTCCAGATATAATGGAAATCTATTTATTTTATGGATTAATAGCAATTTGTTTTTAACCATTTATCAACAAGTTCGATGGATTTCAATATATAATTGTTTGCCAAATGTAGTAGTTATTATTAATGGTCCCTACTAATCATTGTTGATGTTATGCTAAATAGATGCTAAAAGGGAAAACTAACACATTTTATGAAGGGGTATTGTAGTTATAACATGCGATTTTAAAATTGCCCATTAATTTCCACCTTTTAGTGGCTATTTATTTGAATTTTTTGACTAAAACATTGGTTGCTAAAAGACCATTGCTAGTGAATACAAATAAGAATTTACAAGCCAATATGATTGTGCAAATAATTACCATTAAAACTACTACCTTTTAGCGGCTATTTATTAGGATTTATCAACTAAAATAATAGATGCTAAAAGACTGAAGTTAGCTGATATGAATTACATTTAGCTACCAATATAATTACCACAAAGCATTGCCATTAAGATAACTACCTTTTAGCAGCTATTTATTTTGATTTATCGATATAAACAATGGATGCTAAAAGACCAAAATAACAGATATGAAGTACATTTGGTAGCTAATATAATTGCCACAAATAATTGACATAAAAGCTAATGGTATGTAGCGGCAATTTATGTTATCCTTAACCCGCAATAGCCACAATGGCTTGTAAAGCCTTTGCCGACCCCAACATTGCCGGCTAAACACCATTAGCTAGTATAGGTTATTGCGGGTAATGTTATTACCGCAAAAGCCATATTTTATTGCCGCTAAATTGCTCTTTTGTAGTAGTGGGGGGTCGTATGCCCATTTACCTTGTTGAGGGGTTTGTACCTTGACCACTATAATGGGGGGTGGTATGCCCATCTACCTTATTAAGGGGTATGTACCACAATCACCTTCCAAGGGGGTGGCATATCTTGGAGTTCAAGTAAAGCTTACTTGGGCTATGTGGATGTGGTCTCTTCCTACACATGTATCATGTTCTATACAAGCATATGATTCATAAGCATGTGTTACTTCAAGCATTGATCATGTATGGCATACTGTTATTGTACTACCCATTGCCTATGTTTATAGATTTTGACTATGTTGCCTATCTCTTGTTGCATTGCATTCTACATACTTAGTACATTCAAATATACGTTAGCATACTCTATGTCTACATGATGTTACCATGTAGGAATCGGAGCTCCTCACGATCATCCTCCACGTGGCTAGTTGTGATATCATGAAGATAAGCTTTGGTGATTACTCAAGTTCGAGGACACTAGCTATGCTACTCTTGCTTATGATATTTCTTTATGTTGAACTCTTGATACTATGAGGGTGAGCTTGGAAAGTGTCTTGGCCCCTGCCAGTTCTATATTTAGAGGTGTTGTTGGATAAGTGATGTAATTATGTTATGCTCTTGACTCTTGATCGTTTATAGTTATCTAGGTCTTCCCTTAGTCCCCTTATCCTCATTTAAATCTCTTGATGACGTTTATTTTGCTTTCGCAACCAAGGATGTGTGACTGATGTGCTAAGAGGCTTGTTTGGGTCCTTTTAGGAAATGTTTCCCTTCTTCATGATCTATATCGTGCTTTAGGAGTAAGGTAAGGCTTTTGTCACGACTCAAGCCTAGGTTCGTGACGTGACTGGTGAATGGGGAACCCGAAGGAACCCCAAATAAGCCTCATACAATATCATTACACATCCTTGGTCGCAGAAGCAATTAGAATGATAGTAAGAGATAAACATAAACAAGGGGTATTGGGACTAAGGGTGAACTTCCATATCATAAACATCAAGAAACAAGAGAGTCAAGGTTGATAGCATAGATACATATCATGTCCAACAGCACCTCTACTATATAGATAAAAGCAACCGAACTCACCCTCATGATAATAACAACAGGTAATCAAACATAAAAGACATAATCTAAACATAAGCTTGAGAGAAGATAGATATTGTCCCCGGACTTGAGGACTCACCATAAGCTAACTTGAACAATCTGTCTAGCCACGAGGAGAATAAATAGGAGCTCTGGTTCATACATGGTGATATCATGTAGGTATAGAGTATGTGTTAGTACATTTGAATGTACTAAGTATGTAGGACACAATGCAACAATAGAGAGGCATCATAAGCAAAATGCATAATCATAAGCAATGAATAACATACTAACAATATGACATGTATGAATGATACTTGAAGTAAAACCATACTTATATAGAACATAATACGAGTGTAAGGAGTGACCATTATAGTGCAAGCCAAGGCCTACCCCCCTAGATAGGCGCATGAAGTACAAATCCCTTCATGAGGTTGATGGAGTACAAACCCCCCACCGAGGTTGTTGGAGTACAAACCTTAATATCACACGCGCACACACACACACACATACATATATATATATATATATATACACACACATATATATACACTCCTCATATCATCATATAGTTATCTTAGCCATACATCCTTCACATCTATGTATAATCATCATATTCACATATTCCTTTCATCATCATATACTCTTCATATACATACATTACTTTCATGATCATTTCATCATCATCTCATCATCATTTCATCATATTTCATCATTATATAGTCATTCAACTCATAAGGCATGCATTGGACCTTCAATTCCTCAAGAAACTATAATCAGACATTTTATCAAACACTTGGCAGGTATGTAACTAGTATAAATGTCATGACCCAAGCCTAGGACCTAGACATGACACGGTGAATAGGGAACCCGAAGGAATCCCAAACAAGCCTCTTAACTTGTCATCACACATCATTGGTCATGGAAGCATATAAGACACATAAAAGAGTAAAAATAGGGGGCAAAGGGCTAAGGGGAGAGTTTGGATAATATCAGAATCAAGAGACAGGAGTCAAACCTCATATCGTAAAAACATAATATGTCCAACAAACACCTCTAATACATAGATAAGAGTGGGCGCCAAGACAAAGCAATCGGGCTCACCCTCTTAGTCAAAATAGAACATAGAGAAGAATGTCTCAATACATAACAAGAGAACATAGACTAAGGTCCCTGAAATGGAGGACTCACCAACTAGCTTGAGTATCACCGAACTAGCCACGTGGAGGAGGATGATCAACTTAGCCTCCAGTTTCTACATGGTGATATCATGTAGGCAAGAGTATTTGTACGTTTGAATGTACTAAGTATGTAGGATGTAATGAGATAAGAATTAGGCATTATAGTCAAAATGCGTAACAAATAGGCAATAGACATAATATAGCAATATGGCATGTATGACCAATGCATAAGTAAAACATGCTTAAGTAACTCATGCTTATATAGGATATCATATGTGTAGAAGAGACCAAACTAGATTTTCAAGGTACAAACCCCTTGGTGGTTGATGATGGTTTCACCCATTACCCTAGCGATGTGGTACAAACCCATCACATGGTTGATGATAATCACACCTTATCACCATGGTGGCAAAGAACAAACCCCTCACATGGTTGATGAGTACAAACCCCCACCTCGGCTACCCGGGCTCTTGTCCCCCTAGATCGGGTATGGTCTAATACAACACTTTATATAGAGTATATCATATACATTAGCTCATTTAATCATCATATAGTCAATCATATCATATCTCATGCTTTGGACCTTCAACTCCTCAAGAAACCACATCCGGACATTTTATCGGACACTTAGAGGGTGTGTAATGCTACTAAAAAACCATGAAATATAGAGATGAAATCATGCAAGAAAATCCATTGTGACCTTTAATTCCTCAAGAAACTACATTCGAATATTTTATCAAACACTTAGAGGGTGTGTAATGCTACTAAAAAACCATGAAATATAGAGATGAAATCATGCAAGAAAATCCATTGTAAAACCATCAATCAACACCTTGCAACAGCCTCAAGAAACGTGTATCAAAACCCCTCATCAATTCTTACAATAGGTCAAAGATTTATAGCTCAAAACATAGCAAAACAATCACAATTTCTCATAGCTTTAACATAGTGTGCAGTGAATTTCATAACGAATAAGACACATTTGTAAATCAACTTTAAATCATGCAAATTAAGTAAAAAGAAGATTAGGGCACCATGGATGTAAGGACCCAACGGCTAAAACCCACATACCTTAGCTTGGGATGAACTTGGTGAAGATTAGAGATGGGGACTAGAAACTTGAAGATGAACCTTGAAGGAAAACCTTAGTTCTAAATGAGGGTTTGAGACTACAATTTGGGAGTGAAAATATGGCTAAGTGTTTGAGTGAGTATTGGAAAATGTTTAGGATGATATGAGGGTAAAATAAGGCTAAGTATAGGTAAAAACACGTTTGGGAACTTTTAGACCCAAGACTTAAGAGTCTTGGACTGCACAGAATATCACTGGACAGAAAAATACACCTCTCTGCGTCGCGGAGAAGACGTGGGGACAAATCCTCTTCATCTGTGCACCCTTGGTGCATCTCGCCAGGGGCGCGGATAGCTCACTAGAATTTGCCACTTGAAAAATCATAATAACTAATCTTTCGCTCTTAAATTGGGGTTAGACCCTTTT